>JAPPVO010000019.1:95932559-96241792 GCA_030407325.1 Camellia japonica | reverse complement strand
GGCTTGTTTGTGTACATGCCTTTCCTAGGCAAGATTTGGTTTGGCCCGCTGCCATATCCATTGTATCCATTTTCATTGGATTGTAGTTTGCATGCATTCATTACATCACCCTCCGCCTATGGCTTGCACCTTTCCTTGTTGAGCTTGGTCCGGTATGTGCCCTTACTTTCCACGTTAAAACACAGTTCTGCATGTGTACGCGCCTATTCCACGCTGGTATGTTGGTTTGAGGGTTGTGGCACATTTTCTGTGTTAGACATGGCTCGTATGCATACATGCCTTTCCTAGGCAAGATTTGGTTTGGCTGCATGCCATATCCATTGTGTACATTACATTGTAGTGTAATTTTGCATCCAGCATTAGGATCATTGTCCTTTCCCCAGCGGGTTGTTACCCCACTTATGTCATTCCACTCAATACTCGTTCTTGTGTCCGTCTACATTACTCATAGTTCAGTAGACCGTTCTATGATAGACGGACTTGTTACCTCCATTAATCTATTTGACATACGTGTGGTTTTGAACCGCTCATGATTGGATCATGATTCAATTGCTTTGCATGTAGTTTGCATTGTTTCAATTACATTGCATTTTCATTTGCATTACTTTATACATTGTTTTGTATATATTGCATATCATTTAGCATTCATTCTTGCATTGTCATGCATGTTGCTAACAATATCATACCTGTTAAGTTTGTTTTCTTTACAGGCACGATATTGTATGTACGGTTCATTTGCGGCTAGTGGAACCAGACGAACCGAACAGGTATTGTATCCTCCGCGTGAGACGTATCGAGAATTGCATAATTCTCTTACATCCTTTCTACATTGTAGTGTAGTTTGGTGCCTGCTAGCTTAAAACTGTTGCATGTGTGCTTCGTTACAGCTTTTCTTTGCATGATCATAAGTTATGCTTAGGCTTCGTGCATTGTCTTGCATTTTGCCCCTGCCTTCGGGCGCATACCTTGTTTGTCTTGCATGTTTGTCTAAGTCTTCGGCCTTGTCAAAATGGGTCGTCTCTGGGCTTTGACATTCACTCCCGTCATTATTATGACTTTCGAGTTCTGTCAAAGAGGGGCAACTGTAGACCCCCATTTTTGACCGTCCTCAAGACTTGGACGTCACGTTTGAACACCCGGTGATCATCCATGTTTGTGTTCGTTTGGAGTTCCCGGAGGTCTCGGCTACGCGCCTTGCCTCAGGATCTCCGAACCCGACTGTTTAGTGTCTGGTTTTGCACCAAACACTTGTTTGTTGCCTTGGAGGGGCAGGGAATGCCTTGTGAGGCATCCCCACACATCACCGGCCATGGCTAGAGGCCACCGGCTGGTGTTTTGTTGCCATCGGCAATTTATATTGCCGGTCGGCATTTTTTGTTGCCGGTCGACAGTCCATTTTGTCAAAATGGCAATTTTGAGCAGCCGACTACTGTTCATCTGCTTTTGCAGATATTTTAAGACAGCTGTCTTGCATTTTGTTCCCCTCCATACACGTGTATGGAGGGATAGCCTTCTTGTTAGCTTCCTTGGCAAGCTTTACAAGATTGGTTGCCTATAAGAAGAGGGCTCCTCTCTTGGCATTAGGGTTAGAGATTTTGGTTAGAGAAGTTGTGAGAGAAGCTCTGGATTAGGTTTAGGGTTTTATATCTATCCTATATCTATAGCTCTCATTTTCTTGTGTTTGTGTGTGTTTAGGCTCACTATTGCACACAAACACATAGTGTTACACCTTCTCTTGGTTTGTGAAGGACCAGAGGTTTGTTCTTGAGGTTCTTGGCTGGTTTTGAGCTCAAGGAAGGGGCTGGTCCACCATTGTTGAAGAGGTTCTTCAAGGGTAACAACCTTACCCCTTTTTACCCCATTCTTGCATACTATTTTTTCCTATCTTAGAACTATTTTTGTGCTTAGTATATAACATAAAAAAGTTCTGTTTTTGGGCCCAGTCAAATCCAACATAAACTAGGGCCATGCATGTTTGCTAACTAGTTTATTGTTTTGGCACGGAGTACGATGTAAGTATTTTCATGCTTTAGCATACCGCATGCGTGTGAGTGCTATCATGGCAGCATGTTTACCATGTGGCTAATTGCTTATGTGAGATAAACTACTTGATTGCCTGTGGGTGAAGGTTGGATTGTCTGAGTTGGAAAAACTCGTTGAAATCCGTATTTTAGCCTACTTGCGAGTAGCAAATTCCAAAGTGTTTTTTTTTCAAGACAAACGGATATGCAATATTTATTTCCAAATTAGGCAATCTAGTCTATACTTGTTTGCTGTGCACATAACATAGTAATTCTAGGCTAATAACCGGAATAAGAACACATAACGTTTTCAAAATCGAATATCACGGTTAGTAGAGGCCGGTCTTCGGACGGCCGAGAGGGGGTGCTCATAGCTGACCTTCCTCAATCGTACCCAAGCTCCCGAGCCGAGGCAACTTTGGTGATGACGGACACGTGGCCTTTGGCACCGAGTCAGGGTTTCCTAAATTTTCCTATTAAAAAATATTTAGGTGGCGACTCTGTATCTGGCAAAGCAGTCCATGTTTGGCACTTCTTTTCAAAAATCTGTTTCTCAAAACGATTTGCCGGAGTTGGACTCTTTGGTTCAGATTTAGAACCGTGACACAAAAGGGAGTCCGAACTGTAGCGAGGTCCCCCGTGGACGCGTTACACATACATGTTTTGCAAACACTTTGCCATGCCCCTTTCTTGGTCTCTGTTGCAGCAAACCAGAAACCAGCAGCAAAAAGTGGTCGGCCGACCAAATAAATTGGCAGGCCGACCACTTTTTCTGGTTTTCACCATAAAAAGTGGTCAGTAGGTGGTCTCCAAAGCCAACAACTGGTCGGCAGCCTTCCCACATGTTCCCTTGGTGGAGTTTGAGCCTTCTGGATCTTTGTGCAGTGTTCTGAGATTAATTGCAAACAGAGGCAAGTCGGGGCATCGCGATGGATTTCCAAGCAAGGCAATTCGAGCATGCATGCATCCTTCATCATCCAAGGCAGAGCTGAGGCAGCCCACTTCCCATAGTTTGCATGCTTATTTAATTGCTAATTTAGTTGATTTGTTAACTAGTTAGTGTTGTGTAATAATTAGCTGTAGCTTGTTATTCATTTTGTTGTGCAATAACTAGTTTAATTAGAATAGTCGGTTAATTAGTTGGTTCTGTATTATTCATTCGGACCCTCCGTCGAGAGGGCACAACTGTTGTAAATAAGTGTGCGTGTGTGTGATGCATGTCTTCCAACCCCCATTTCTTTCTCCCTTTTATTTACCAGCTTACGATGTTTAGTTTTAGGGCATGTTTCAATTAGCATCCTTATGCTCGCATGTTTCCATCCATTCATCTGCCTTGCATGTATCGGGCTCGGCGCATCATGCTAACAGCATTGTATTTCAATTCCTGTCTGAATACATGTATCAAGTTGCGTTTCACATGACATTTTAGAATGGCCGAGCCTATCTTAGTTGCATTTTGTATGTGTTGCATTAGGCATTCTTGACATAGCTAGGACCATGCATTGATTTGTAACATGGCTTTTGTTTTGGCTCGGAGTACTCGGCAAGTGTTTATGCTTTAGCATCCTTGCATGTGTGTGAGTGACTGCCATGATAGCATGCTTGCCATGAGGCTAACTGCTTATGTGATATAACTGCCTGAATGCCTGTGGGTGAAGGTTGGATTACTTGAATTGGAACAATTCATTGATTGCGAGTTTTAAGCCCACTCGAGAGTGGAAAAACACCATGTTTTCTAAGCTCACTTGAAGGTGGCAAAATCCGCATTTTAGCCTACTTACAAGTAGCAAACCACTTTTCAAAAACAAACATGAGATGTTTTGTTCCAACTTAGGCGATCCAGTCTATACTTGTATGCTGTGCGCATCACATAGTAATTCTAGGTTAATAACCGGAATAAGAGCACATGTGTTTTCAAAAACAAGATATCATGTTAGCAAAGGCCGATCTTTGATCGGGCGAGTGGGGGTGCTCATTGCATGACCTTCCCTTCTCGTACCCAAGTTCCCGAGCCGAGGCAACTTTGGTGATGACGGACACGTGGCCTTAGGCACGAGTCAGGGTTTCCTAAATTTTCCAAAAATAAAATATTTAGGTGGCGACTTTGTATCTGGCAAAGCAGTCCATGTTTAGCACTTCTTTCTAAAAATCAGTTTTCCAAAACGATTTGCCGGATTTGGACTCTTTGGTGATTTATCAATCTCGCATTGCACTTTGCAAGATCAGATTAAGAACCGTGACATTGAGTCCGAACTGTAGTGAGCCCAATGAACAAAATGGGATTTTCCCGGGATGTTCGGGCGCGTCTACACCAGCTGGAGAAGACCGTTCGTGTACTCCATAGGCGTCTGCAAGTAAATTTGAACAATTAGCATCTAAAAGGGGAAATACGATATGCAAGTGAGATGCAAACTACAAAGTGCGGTCCATACCTGCGGTGTGCCCGGAGCCCTGACATACCCATGCTCGCCTTCGGCGGCTCTATCGGGATCTAATAGGCCGTCTTTCTCGGTCGCCGGCAGGGAATCGCAGTAGGAATCGCTGGCCAACCGACTGCGTGCGCAGTAGGAAGGGTCCCTCTAATCTCAGCCTCAGCCTTATGAGTAGCCTTTCCAGCCAAAGGAGCACCTGCAGCATCGCCCGCACGAACTCCGGTTAGGGACGGCATGAGATGAGTCTGGATGAAGGTCGCATAATCTTCATCTCCTCTGAAGAAATTAGCATCTAGCCCCGCCATATACTGAATGATAGCCTCAACTGGAAGGCTGTCGGTTATCCTCATAGATACTAGGGGCGGAGTAGAAACAATCGGGGCAGGCAGACCCAGGGTCTAACATATAAACCGCTCACCCAAAAACCAAGCCTGGCAAAAAGGACCCTCTAACAAGATTTGATATCAGGTAGTAGCCCAAGATCTGGCGTACTGGTCCCGTACCCCAGCTGGCATCATCGCCGAAGGATGCCATGTGATCTGGAAATGGGGAATTCACAGTTGTTAGTTGCTGTTAGTTGTCAAAGTATTAATCAAAGTAGTAACAATGGAAACAAAGAAGAAGAATATGAGTTTCAGATTACCTCATGAGCCCCCATCGTATCGAAATATCAGTGGTAGTAAATGAAGGTCATGTCGTCGCGGCGTCTGCGGCGGCATCTACCATCGTACCGTCGAGAGTAGGGTATGGCTGGTGCTATCTCATCCACTAGAACTGGGGCAAGGGCCGGGAAATATGCATAAACCCATAGTTGCAAGAAAAGATCAGTTATGTGAGTCAGTATGTGTGAACAGTATAAAGATAGAACGTGCAAAGTAGAAAGCACTATGCATGGGAAGATATAAAGGCATGAAAAAGAAGAAAGCATAATTAGAAAATAGAAATTGAGATAGAAAGTGCAGTGTGTACCTCCCAGGTTCTCTAATAGCCTCCGACCTTGTTCCCCTTCATACGGGAATCGGAGCTCATGTATCCGTAGAGTGTGGCGAGACCAGCTCGACCCCAATCATAGAACCGGACCCGGGACAATGTCACTAGGGCACTTAGTAGGTACAGCCCTATGGTATTCCACCGGTTAGCAAACAAGGTGGTACCGAATAGATAGATTACAAAGCCCTGCGTGTACTGCTCCACCTCCTCCTGTGTCTCCGGCTAACGCCCGTGGAAACGGTCGTAGAACCAGCTGTATAGCACCATAGCCGACCTATCAAGCTGAGGGCGTGCCCCGAGCAGCTATACCCATGCCATCTCCCATCGGCCCATGTCCATGTCAAAAGGGATCGGATCACCCCTACTCTTAAGTCGGTGATCATAAAAAAATCGTAAGGGGTCATCGTCATCTCCCCGATGGAGGAGAAGTAAAAAGAGTTGGTGGTGTCCCACCACCTCTCCACCAAGGATCCGAGTAAGGCCCGACTGGCCAAGTGTCGTAAGAGCCCATAGCAGAATAGGCCGAAGCCCGCCTCATCGACCAGCTCGTGGACCTGAGCATGGAGCTCCTGGTATCACTCCCTGGCCATCACTGCCCCGTATCCTCTCCAAGAGCGAGAGTCACCCTGTGGCAAGGAAGGAATGAGTTAGATGAAAGGCAGTAATGAAATGGAAAAACAAGTAAATGGGTATGAAAGCAAAGTTTGTACCTCAGTAGCACTGTGAGAAAGGTGGGAGGCCTGCTCCCTCAACAAAACATCCTCTGGTACGCTGCCAACAAAGTCCTCGAATCGCAGCATGCTTCTTGGCGCCATCGTATGGGTCCGAGGGTGGTAAGTGGCTAGGTCGAATAGTCTTAACCTCAATGGTAGTAGCTTGGGCTCGAGACCTAGAGCAAAGGCCTCATCTACTTCAAAATCAGCCGTGATGTCATCAGTCGCCCTGTCGGCCACAGCAGCTCTAGGTGGAACCTCGAGAGGCACATCATCATGAGGAATATCATCCGCCATGTGAAAAGTGAGTGAAAAGGTGGTAAAAATGGAGAAAATGATGGAAAATGGCGAAAAACCTGAAAAAGTCAACCCTAAGACAGAGCAAATGAGAGAAAAAGTCAAAACCCGGGAAAATTTGCGGAACCCAAGAAAAACCAGAGGGAAATAAGCCCAAAGTAATGAAAACCCACAAAAATCAGTGAAAACAAAATCTGATCGGTTCAAAATGTAGAGGGCCAAAAGTGTTTCGCGAATAAAGTTTGCGTCGGGCATTGGGAAAAGTGTACAAAGCACAAATCTAGAGAGAGAAAATGCCTAGAAAGAGAGAGAGGGAGTGTTTTCGGATGTGTGGATGTGTCCCAAATGAGTTTTGGTTGTGTATTTAAAGAGACCCGTGCCGAAAACCCAAAAATACCCCCAAGGGAGCCACGGGTGGTCGACCGTCCACTTTGTGGTCGGCTGTCCCCTATTTGTGGCTAGCTGGCCCCTTTTGTAGCCCAGTGCTATTTTAGCTACTCTCTTGTCCAATCTGTGTTTCATCTTGGGAAAAAAATTGAGGTATTGAAAGATTGGTGCGGATTTCGAAGATCCTGAGGTTGTGTTCCGGCTGCACCTTTCCGGTTCCCGTTGCTTTTAATGCATGAATTTGTCCCAATTTCAAATGTGAGCAAGTTATATTCTTTTGAGCATTTTGAAGGGCCTCCGAGTGGTAAGTCGGAGATCATTGTCGAACATTGCTTTTGTCCGTCGATTCGCATATTATGTTGCATAGAACATGCATTGCATCTTATCTTCTCGCATACCTACTATGTTGCATAGAACATGCATTGTATCTTATCTTCTCGCATACCTATTATGTTGCATAGAATATGTATTGCATCGTAACTCGTATACCTCTCCTGTTTGCATAGAACATGCATTGCATCTTATTTTATTTGCATGGAACATGCGCAACCGTATATGTCTTCAATTACATTGCATTGTGCCGCATTCATGTGCGTCGTGCTTTTCAATTCTTGTATCCACCCTTATCACGTGAGTGTGATTTGGGTTTTCTCCATTTAACCTCGCCACGCGGAAGTGTGGCTTGGTTTGTTCTTTAACCTCGCCATGCGGAAGGGTGGCTTGGTTTGTTCTTTAACCTCGCTACACGGAAGTGTGGCTTGGTTTGTTCTTTAACCTCGCTACGTGGAAGTGTGGTTTGGTTTGTTCTTTAACCTCACTACACGGTAGTGTAGCTTGGTTTGTTCTTGTTACCTTACTACGTGGTAGTGTAGTTTGGTTTATTTTGTCCTCTCTACGTAGAAATGTAGTTAGGAGCACCTCTTTACACGGTAACGTAGTTTGGTTGTTTTGTATCCTTTTTATGCAGAAGTGTAGTTTGGATCACCGTGCTACGCGGAAGTGTAGCTTAGTTTGTGTTTGTTATCCTTTCTATGTGGAAGTGTAGCTTGGTTTGTTTTTGTTATCCTCTCTACGCGAAAGTGCAGTTAGGATCACCTCACTACGCGGAAGTGTAGTCAGGTCATTTTTGTGTTTCCTTTTAACCTTTTTGCGCGGAAGTGTTGTTTGGTTTGTTTCTTATACGCGGAAGCGTAGTTACGATTGTTTCTCATTCATTTGATTTCAATTGTTGCATTACATTGAATCTCATCTTCTTACTTTTTGGGCAGTATGCTCGTTTGTATCCTCAACTATTGCATCGCATTATTTATCATTCTGCATTTTGCTCCTGAACTACGCTAGTTTGATTCCTTGCAAAGGGATACGTAGGAAGCTTTCGAGTTCAACCAATTTAATTTTACGTCTTGATTGTTTTCCTAAGTCTTACGGTCTTGTCAAAATGGGTCGTCTTTTGGCTTTGACATTCACTCACATCATTTCATGACTTCGAGCTCTGTCAAAGAGAGACAACTATAGACACCCCATTTTTGACCGCCCATAAAACTTGGGCATCTCAAATTGTTCACCCGATGATGAATTTATACGCTATACAAATGCTCGATTTCCTCATCAGGAAGTCTTAGTTTTGAGTCTCAGAAGCCTACAAACCTTGCACCACTTTTGGACCAAAACAGTATTTTTCTAAGCCTGACCACTCAGAGGCTTGCAGGCCAACTAGTGGCCGGCTGGCCAGAAATTAGTGGTCGGTTGTCCCCCTAGTGGCCGGCCGACCGACCAGTTGTTCCGATAGAATAGATATTTTGCTGCCAGCTGTGCCAACTGTTCCCGCAGGTGTATGAATTGCACCAACTATGTCTATACAGATATTTTCGAGATAGTAACATATTTTTCTATATATACTTGACCACCCCTCTTGAAATTAGGTTACAAAAATTGTGAAGTGCAAAATTCTTGAAAATATTTCTCTCTCTCTCTCTCTCTCTCTCTCTCTCTATCTCTCTATCTTGCAACCTATACACTCTCTATCTATACTCCCTAAACCAAATTTTTAGAGCTCCTTGCTGAGGTTCTTGAGCTTGAATTTCAGCACTTGAGGGTGGGAATTTGTTGGTTTGAAACTCAAAGTTTTACTCCTCTTCAAGAGGTATAACTTCTAGTTTCTTTACACTACTTCTTCCCTATTTTTACTTGCTGTTTTTGGACTGTTTTTCAACTGTTTTTATGGGCTGAAACTTGTGGCTTAAAGTCAACCCCTTCTTTGAACCTTATTTCCCAAGCTTTTGCCCTTGTGTTTCCCATCTTTTTTTCAACTTTTTGCCACTAATTTTCAGAGGTTTTTAAAGGCTGAAAATGTAGTTTGAAGTCCCAAAAATGGATGGGTTAGCCGCCCCTCCTTACGCTTGTTTACTAGCTTCATTTCCTCATCATTTTACCTAACTTTTTCAAGCTTTTTCATGAGAATTTCAGCACTATTTTTGCTATTTTTAGGACTGTTTTAGTGTGTTTATTTCATTCATGCCTTGTATAGTAGGCTTGTAGTGTAGTGGTCCTCATAGGTTTGGTGGTTTAGGCCTTAGACACCAACCTATTTGAGTTGATATCATTTATTTCATGCTTTCCATGCTTGTGTTCACTTACAATCATCTCTGCACTCTCCTTCCTTTCTTGGCTTTTTCATTTCTTTGAGAGTTGTTTCAACCGAGTGTTGTTTAAGCTTAAGAAAGAGACCTTCCATGCTAAATGGTTTAATCTCTTTGGAGGTTCATTACCATGGCATTACATCTCTCTCATGCCCAAAACAACTCCTTATTCGACGCTTCTCTCCTTTTAGTGGACTAAATTTTCATTTTTGGACTAAAATGACTAAAGAATGGAAAGGTAATTAAAAGAGGCAATAAAATTGGTTAAAAGAGGTAACAAGATAATAAAATCAAGTTTGGGTTCAATCAGACGTTAATTGAACCTCATTGAATCTTGAACTATCACATACTCTTTAGTGATGATAATGGTTCGAAGATTCAAGGTCAACCATTTCCCTTGATCAATTCCATGATAGGGAGGAGGTTTTGTGGGTCTTTCCTTATCATTTATTAAGATTTTGTCCCTTGATGCATAAATCATCACGCAATGAGTTTGTGTCAATTAATGGTTTGTGAATCAAGCCTACTCCTCCTTTGACCTGTTTGATGATAAGGAGAGATAGGGTGGACAAACATCCCCTGAAAATACTATGTTTGTGCTCTGTTTCTTTTCTGTTGCAGTAAGGGAGGACCCAAAAATAGTGGCTGGCCGGCCACCTCATTATATGACCAACCACTTTCTTTGGTCGGCCGGCCACCTCTTTTCAGCCAGGTAGTGTCATTTTTCTTACAAAACAGAGTAGAGGCTGAGGCAAAAAGCAGTTCCATTTTCTGACTACAAAACAGAAACATTTTGGCAGCAAAATAGAGGGCATTTGCGGGTGGAACTTCGCATTCATGCATGAACAATTCTTTGTTCCCCATGGCCCGTTAATTTATGCTAATAGTAGTGTGTTGTAATTAATCAAGTGTAATTACTTTGAACTTGTAATAATTAATTACCTAGTTAGTTATTTCTGTGATGTAACTAATTAGTTAGTTTTATTTTGATTTGTAATAATTAGTTAGTGTAACTAGTTATTTTGGCATTGTAATAATTAGCTTAGCTAGTCCATTTATTCGGACCCTCCTATGCTTGGGAAAATATGTAATAATGTGTGTATATCTTCCAACCCCGTTTTTTCTCCCTTTTATTTACCTACTTATGATGGATAGCATATTACATCATATTTCATTTAGCATTTTCCTTGATTTGCATCCATTTGTCTTGTATACATAAATGTTCGGTTCATCATTCTAACAACATTGTCATTTATTACTTCAGTGAATACGTGCGTTACCGCATGCTATCAAATTGATTTACATGACATATTAAAAACCGAACCTATTAGTTGCATTTTTTCATGTATGGCATTAGGCACTTGCATATTAGAGCATGCATTTTTCAACAATTTGGTTTCTTTTGGCTCGCCTCGGTTGAGTACTAGGCGAGCACTTATTACTTTAGCATATTGCATGCGTGCGATTGTTGTCATGATAAGTATGATTACCATGAGGCTAAATGCTTAGTTGATATACCTGTTTGACTGCCTGTGGATAAAGGCTAATTGCTTAAATTGGGATAATTTCAGTAATGTATATATTCGATCACTTTTTTAAGTGATACATATTCAAAACATCTTCCAAACAAACATAAAATCAAAGTGTTTCAACTTTTGTTAATTAGTCTATACTTGTGTACATCACATAGTAAATTAGCCTAATAAATCGAAACAAGAGCATATAATGTAAATAAGAATTATATCATGATTAGTAAAGGTCGATCTTTGATCGGGTGAGTGGGGTGCTCAATTCATGACCTTCCCCTCTCATACCTAAGTTCCCGAGCCAAAATACTTTGGTGATAACGGATAAGTAGCCTTTGACACGAGTCTTGGGTTTCCTAAATTTTTCAAAAATATTGGTGGCGACTTTGAAATTTGGTAATGTAGTCCATTTTTGGCATTTTGATTCAAAATCAAATTTTCAAAAGCTTTGCCGGATTTGGACTCATTAGTGTTTATCTATTTTATATTGCACTTATGAAATCAGATTCAGAACCACGGGAATCCGAACTGAAGGGCTAGTCGTATCCGAAAGGAGCACGAAAAGCAAGCTACATCGTGTGATACATGAGAATTTATTTTTTAAATAAAAAATTAATTTTAAATTTTAATATTTTATTAAATTTTAATAATTAAAAGTTAAATATAAATAGATTTGTTAATGGTTGATAAAAAAAATTTATCATTGTATGTGATTCTATGTAAATTGCTCATAAAAATAATTTTTTTTCAAAGTTAGAAAAAAAAAGAGAGTGTATTTTCAACCTTAAATTAAATTTTTATTTGTGTTAATTAAATTTATAAAAAATTATGAATTCTATTTGTATTAAAATATTTTTTTTGAAAATATTTTATAAAAACAATAGAAAATTTTAAAATATGCAAATTATGATTTGGTTGTAATTCATAGTGTATTATTTTAGTTATTAAACAAAAAGATTTCTGTTAATTTCTTATATTTTTTGTTATGTTTAAAGTAATGCATCGCTTCTTTAATTATGGTTCACGTGATATTTGATTATAATCTATTATAATATTTTTATATGACAATATTTAAGTATTTTATTACACGAAAAAGTATTTAAGGTGGTGGGTTGATTCGAAATATAGGATTTATACTTATATCAGTAAGATCGTAATACTTATTTGCATTGATGCATAAAAAATTACAAAATCAAATCATAAATAGTGTTCTCAAAGGGAATTAGGTATAAAATCTCTATAACCTTAATAATTTCAGTTTTCAAAGGGGCTTTGATTAATTATGTGACACATCATAATAACTATAAATTTTTTATTTCAGCTAAATATTTTTGTATATCTTTTCTAGTAGAGTTCATGAAGGTGTATTACCAACAATACTACAAATTCAAAATTTTTATTTAAAAATTATTCAAGAAACATCAATAGGTGGTTTAAATATACACAATTATTTTTGATGAATCATTATTATTTAAAATAATATTTTATACTATTTATCATTTGGCATTTGTTAATTTATCTTCTAAAAACATAACAAAAAAAAGTATTAAGTTCCATTGTTTTAATCAATCAATATTAAATTAAACGTTGCACATGTATATAAATCACTTCTAGAAATATGATTTTTGACCTAAAATCATAATGGAGTTAACTTTTATATTATGATGTGTGTTATAAAAGAATAATATTAATTTAAATTTAAATTATTTATTTTAATAATTTTAGCTTTTTTTCTATAAAAGTGTTACTTGAATACTTATATATAATAAATTTACTTAAACTATTTGTTTATTTTGATAATTTTAGGTTTGTTATGCTATAAAAGTGTAATTATCATATAATGATTTTTTGTGATATATATTAAATTATAAGATAGTAAAATAAACACTCATTTTGATATAAAAAAAAAGGAAATTTTTTTTAAGGTTCCTAATATTAAGATTTTATAAGATAAAGGACATATAATATTTTTATAGTAGTTAAGATCCCTTAACATTTCTACTAAGAAAATTCGACTGAAAAAATTTGCCCGACTCAGAGTAATTTCGCCCCGACTCAGAGAAATTTCATATCAGAGAAATTTGAGTCGGGACTGAAATTTCTCTAAGTTGAATTTTCTCTGTGAAAATATTGAGAGACCTTAACTAATAAAAAATGGGGTAAATTACAAGGTTTGCTTAAAATACAAATTGCCCCCTTTGGTTTGAAAAATTACATTCCACCCCCCGAGGTTCCTAATTTCATAACAAATCATCCCTTTTATTAATAAATCATTAAGTCAATTAACAGTTTTTAATGATGTTAAAAATATGTTTCAATTAATAATTTAGGTAATTTTATTATTATATAAGAGAGCAATTATAAATTTTATTTTTTTAGTTAATTATGTTAAATAAAAAATTCTAATAAGGGGATATTTGTAATTTTTCAAACCATATGGGGCAATCTGTGTTTTAAGCAAATCTCAGGAGGTGTATTTGTGATTTATCCTAAACAAACATCTTAGATCTCTCCTACTACACAAAATTTGAGAAGGATGCTTCACTAATTTTTCCTAAAAATAATAGTTAAATTAGAAAGAGAATTAGTAATATAACACTCAAAGTGATTCTAATTATTTACATTTAATTTAATTTTTTTATTTATTTAGAAAATAAAAATATGTAGAAATAGAACTACAGAAAATTTATTTAAAAGATTAAATATAAATATGTTGTGATTGGATTAAGAAAAAAAAATACATAAATTAATTATGTAGAGTATTATTTTTTCTTTAATATTCTTTTTAAATTATTAATACATATTGTATATAGGTACATAAAATTTAAATTAAATATAAATGTTTTGTAATAAACAATTTCATGTTAAATAAAAAAATTAAATATAAATTAATATTAAGATATTAATAAGATAAACAAAAAATAAAAAATGAAAAGAAAATTAATTTGATCAGTGCAATGCACATATTTAAGCACATTCTGTCTTATTTATTTATTTGTATATCGAGATTTTTTTTTCAAATATCATACTAATTAAATTAAAATATCAACTATATAAAAAAAATTTGATAAGGACAAAACTGAATACACGATGAAAAATATATGGAAAATAAATATTTATTAAATAGATTTCATATAAAATTGATTATTATAATTGAAATTAAATTTATGTAGAACTTTATATGTAAATAAAAAAAAACATGCTAATGTAACTTTTTTAGAAAGGAAAAAAAAAAAAAAATTTAGAATGTGACATATAAGAAATGAAAAAACACTACTTATATATATATATGATTGTGCCAAATGTTTGGGCTTGTATTGTAACATCATTTTGGATGAGATTTTTATGTATAAATTTTTGTATCAGTTTTTTTTTTAACTAAATAGTTATATATCTTGCAATATCCTTGTATGGTTTATCGTTCTGCAGAAATCAAAGGGTTCAAATCACAAAAAATAATAAAGAGAAAAAAAAATTTTAAAAAATGAGGATTATGAAATCTATTTGGTGTGAATGAAACTGATTTTTGTGCTTGGGAAAACTTGGGCACTATTTGTGTGGAAGTGTAGTATCTATGATGAGATGGTAGTTAAAGATAAGAGCTATTTCAATCCAGTGTGATCGATGTGGGAATGCGGTCGAAACCATTGAAAGTCTCTTTTTTCAATGTCATGTATCACAAAGAATTTGGAGAGGTACCTCTAGGGGTTTGGACTTTTACTTGTGGCCACCCAGTTTGCTTTAAAACATGGTGGACCAATTGGGTTACAATGATTAAAGAAGAGGACATAATTGTTCAATCTATTGCCGTGCTATGGGCAATTTGGAGGCAGCGAAATAGTGTGGTCTTCCGTAATGAAAAGATGACAATAGAGCAGACTATTTCAATGGCTAATGAGATTCATCAACATTGGACTAACAGTGCATTCATGTTTTCCAATGATAATATCTTAGGATGTCTTACTGATATCTTGGAAAAATGGAAATACAGAGAATTGTTGTCTTCTTGCTAATAACCTATCTTTAAATTCTGTTTTCCAGTTATATACATGCGCGGTAGATGCAGCATGGAAGTGCAAAAATGGAGAGGCAGGAATAGCATGGGTCTGTTTCAATGAAAATCAAGACATTGTCCGTCAACAAGCTGATCGGCTGAAGCTTTCTTCTTTATTACTTGCCGAGGCAAGAGCCTACAAGCGTGCGACAATACCGACCCAATCTATTAGGAAAAAACTCTAGAATTCACAAACGTCATATCAAGACCAGTACCGGTCCTGGGCTAAGGCCATTGAGGCCTGTGCCTTATACCGCAAAAAATTGGCCCAAAATAGGGATCCCAAATTTAATAAAGTGATATAGTATGTTACAAATTTAAATTGGTCTGAATTATTTTTGTTATTTTAGAGCCTATTTAAAGGGCCAAAAATATTCTTTTGGACCATAGTTATTTATAAGTGTGATTTGGTCTAATTAAAATTTAAATATCTAAAAAAGTGTTGGTGGCCCAGGGAGAAGAATAATACATAGAAGCTCTCAATCTCTCTCTCTCACAAAGTGATAAGGAAATGAAGCATACCAAGCATAAGCAAAGCACTGAGCAGCGGCAGAAATTTATTGGAAATTATCAACAGCAGCTCACTCTCTCTCTCTCTCTCTCTTTCACAGTAAGTCCCCTCTATCTCTCATTAAATTTTAATGGAATAAATAAATTTGTTCTAATTTTTTCCAACCTTCTCTCTTTGTCAGATTTTAGTGGAATGATAAATTTGTCCTAATTTTTTTTTACCTTATTTATTTATCAGATTTTAGTGAAATAAATATTTTTCCCTAATTTTGTTGTCCTAATTTTGTTTCATTAAATTATTGTTTATAATTTATTTGCTATTAGATATGAGATAATCAATAGATTGTGATTTGTGGATTGAATTGTGATTAGAGTCATGTTTCCTAGGAAATATAGTTCTAGAATGAAAAGAGAAAGAAGAAGCTGAAAGTAGAGCAATTAATTCAATCTCAATCGGGTGCATTTGACAAATATTTTGGTAGAAAGAAACAAGTAGATTTGTTTGCTTCACACTACTAGAACATTTCATTAATTATATTTGTTGATTAATTAATTTGCTTTGTTAATTTGAACTATACCTTATGGTAATTTTTTTTTTTTTAGTACTCTAGAATGAATACATTTTGATATCTATTTTAGTATCAATCGCTGATAGTGATACCAAACAGGATGTTTTGTTATTATTATTATTGTTATTATGAATATAGGCCCCTTTTTTGGTTTGCCTTAGGCCCTAAAAAGTCAGGGCTAGCCCTGTTCAAGACCTAACATATATTATTTAGAACTTATACCTATATAAAAATTTAAGCATATAAATAGAGATCTCATCTAATGTATATTAAGGTCTTGTTTGTCATCTTCTAAAAAAGTCAAAAAGTTACTATCCTATTTAAGTCACATCATTTTATTTAAGTCACACCACTTCTCTACAACATTACTTCAAACCCAACCTATACCCAACTCATATTTCATAAAAAGTATAGCGATCCCGGGTTTTCCCCTTTATGTACAGTATTCTGGACTTAGGTTCCGTGGTTGAGTATTGTTGCATTTGTTTCATTTCCGTCCTTTAATTCCTTATATTTGAATTTTAGGATGT
This sequence comes from Camellia japonica, assembly GCA_030407325.1. Lineage (NCBI taxonomy): Eukaryota > Viridiplantae > Streptophyta > Magnoliopsida > Ericales > Theaceae > Camellia > Camellia japonica. Next base: position 96,225,124 of record JAPPVO010000019.1, on the reverse strand, counting down.
GTTGGACAGGTTTGTATCAGGTTGGGAGTGTTTTGAAACAAATGGTTGCTGCTCAGATTTTGTTGTCTTCGCTCGAGCGAGCTCTGTGTTTTAGATCCTTCGCTTGAGCCAGGGTTCCTTCGCTCGAGCGAGAGTTGGGTGATGTATCTGGTGGCTCGAGCGAGTAGTCTTGCGCTCGAGCTTGCGTCTGCGTCTAGTTCTGGACCTGAAGGTTGCAATTCTCCACTCGAGTGAGCTTTCCTTCGCTCGAGCGAGCGAGGTCTATGTTTTGGGTTTCTTCGGTCGAGCGAGCTTTTCTTCGCTCGAGCATGCTTCTGGGTTGCAGACCTGAAGCTTTTCTTCGCTCGACTTGAAGCTTTTCTGCGCTTGAGCGAGGCTTCTTTGTGTCTGGTCGCTTGAGCGACCACTCCTTTGCTCGAGCGAGCCTCGTATATTTCAGTTCACAGCAGTTTCTTCTTTTTCACTTTTCTTCATCTCTTTTGGTTCAAACCCTAAATCCGGCTCCCTCTCTCTCTATACACACCTTCTCTCTAGGGTTTCATCTACTTCTAGAGTGTTTTTACCCTAATCTCTTTGTAAGAAAGATAGAGGGTCGCGAGGGCTTCACTTTAATTTGAAAAGTGGAGGATTTGGAGCACTTTGGATTTTCTTCATCTTCTCCATTTGGTCTCTTATTTTCGAGGTAGGGATACCCTACTCCATCTTATGAGTTTTGCTATAAATTTTAGTCATTTTGATTAAGTGCTGTTGTTTGGTAATTTTGGAAAAGTTAGGGTTTGATTTGTAATTATATAAAGAGGGGATTTGTGTTTTGAAGCTCCATGTGCATATAAGACTTTGGGAATATGAGTTGGTGAGTCAAATTGGTGGAATTTGGTCTTAGGATCAATATTTGAGAAAAGGGGAAAAATGCTCTAATTGTATTGAATAATTAATTTGTGGAAATATGAAATTGAGTTGAAATTCATGAAATTGGGGAATTATGAGATTGAATGGTGTAGTTGGATTAATTAATCACTCACCTATGAGAATGTTGATATTATATCTGTTTGATGCATTTATTATCTGTTTAGAAATAACTGCTTTGGGCTATCGGTGGAGGATAGTCTTGATTGTTGTAGACACTGTATGTTGATTAGGGAAAACTGAAACTAATCATCTGGAATATGTCATTGAATATGACGGTTGGAATAATACATCGAATATGTGTATTGATTGATCATTATATATTGTATATGTATATTGTTTGGGAGGAGATATGGGATGTACTCCATGGTTTGAAAGGAGATAAGGGATGGACTCTCAAACCTGTTTGGGAGGAGATAGGGGATGGACTCCATTAATACAGCAAATATGTGTATTAATTGAAGTATTGAAGTGTTTTTATACGAGCCGTAGTCTCATTGAATTGTGGTCATTGGAAGTGTTGTTATATGAGTTGTTATCTCATCTAATTGTTTGGCCAGGTTTTGAGCCATGTTTATGAATTGAATTGGTTAAGTAAAGAATAGTGGACTGAAACATGTACGTAATTGTCATGGAACTGTATTGGGTTGTAAGTTGGTTCACAAGTGTTGATCATTTATCGAATGCTAATGTTTTAGTCATTTCTTATAATTGGTTTAGTATATCTCTACTGGACATTGGCTCACCCTATATGGGACATCATTTTCAGGTACAGGTAATATGCCACCTCCAATGACATAGTTTGGGAGGCTTAGAGGCGGAAGAACTTTTGTTGTTATATTTTTGTGTATTACATGTAGTTCAAGCCAAGGGCTTATTTGTATAAAGAGTTAGAACTCTTCTTTTGTTGAACCCAAGTGTTGACTTAGAAAGTTGTAAGCCCGTAGGGCATTTACTTTTGTTATCAACATGTAATACTTTTGTTGTCAACATGTAATACTTTTGTATTAAACACTCTGATGAATGGAAATATATTTTATTCTCTTATGTCTATGCATGTCAAGAATGTGGATTTATATGTATTATTTTAAAGGCGTTATAAAAAGTCAAAAAATATATTTATTTAAAATATCCCAAATAACTTTTAAGATTCATCTATTTTACTCTTTATTTAATGTGAAATTTTACCTTTACACATACTCTAATAATGGACAGCTCTAATTGCCGCAATCAAGTGGGCCTTGAAGATGCAAGCCACATGCTTATTTATTTTTACAGATAGCAAAGTTTTGGTGACTGAGCTTGGTTAAGAAATGTGCTAGTGAATGGGATGTGGATTTAGTGGTGCAAGATATTTTGGAGTTCAACAAATCTTTTGTTTTTCTACGTCTATGTGTATCTAAGGTTGCTTATAATTTTTCAATTAGTCTTGTGGAGTTGAATTTGAAAATTTAAAATTTTTTGAGAAATTTTTTTAAAAAATTCACTAGAAACAAAAATAAGTTAAAAAAAATTAAAAAATGTACTTCTCAAAACGCCTCTCAATCACAAGCCTTATTTTTTGACCCAACATAAAATCCATATTTTTTAGGATTCGGGCTCGGGTTGGTGCTTGAGCCCCAAGCTTAGGGGTTATGAATATAATTATTTAGATAAATGTATTTATTTAGATCACTTTTTTATTTTTTTATGCATTTATTTAGAAATTTCGAATAATCAAAAAAATATACTCATTTAAAAATCTCGAATAATCCTAATGCACAAAATATCTTCCTGTCCGGTTGCCATCTATCGGCATTGATAGATGCAGCAGTTGACTAATGAACCAAACTGAATTTATTTATTTATTTATTTATTTTTGAGGTTTTTTTTTTTTTTTTTTTGAGGTTTGGCAAACCAAGTGTTCGTGCAAGTAAAACATAAAATATTTATAAAATATCATATATTTTTCACTAATTTTGATATGTATTTTTTTGGTAGGTATTTTAAAATGTTTTTTTTTTTTTTTTGGTTGAATTCAATATATTTTTATATATTTTGAAGAGAATTTTTTATATATTTTCTTAACATTAAATAATGTCCATAAAGCATGGTTAACCTTTGCTTTTTTATTAGAGTAATATTAGAGATTTCAAAAAAATTTATTAAAATTTATATCAAATGTCTCACATATGGTAGAAATTTTAATAAATCTTTTGAGTTCTTTAGCAAGGATTGGGCTTCTCTCGGATTGGAAAGGTATTGTTAGGTCTATTGGGCCCATTTTTCAGTCTCGTTTCGATAATTCAAACCGTTTATATTTTAAAATTCGTCAAGTATATCATTCTTGCAAAAAATTAAATCGATTTAATAACAACAACTATATATTCGGATTAGTTTTGTATAAAAAAATGAATGGTGAGAAAATAATTTTTTTCATACAAAGATGATTTGAACACGTGGTTGTTATTGTTCGATCGACTTGATTTTTTTGCACGGATGATGTATTCGACGAATTCTAAAATGTAAACGATTTGAATTATTAAAACAGTATCCAAAAGTAGACTCAATAAGCCTAACAGCACTTCTCCGGCTGATCTGAAGAGAAGCCCAACCTTTTAGCAATTTTCTTTTTATTATGTTGGAAACAATAATACTACAAATTCAAATTTAATTATCAAGAATTATTATCTTATAATTTAAATTTATTATCTCACAGTATACAAATTTAATCATAAATACACAATTTTATTCAAGATAAATTCAAAAAAAAATGCTATACATTCAAAATAATCTATCAAACCTTTCACATAAATATAAATTTCATATTTATATAAAAGATTTGATAAAAAAATTTAATAAATTATTTAAAATTCCTAACCTAACTCAAATTCAAAAAGTGGGTAGATAGAATTATTGCGTGGAAAAGAAAATGATAAGATCTTAAAACTCGCTAGCTAACGCGAAAAGCTCGACCGACAAGTCGAGAGTAACGCGCCATTACCTCAGCTCCCACCAAAATCGCAGGCACAAAGTTAAGCAACGTTCCACGTGTCCATCTGAATCCCTTTCCGAATTCTTCTATACTATCTTGGGTGTGTTTGATTGGGGGGATTGGGGGAGACTATCCACTATTTAGATTTGAGTCTAAATAGTGCTCCTAATCCGTCGTTTGATTTTTTTTTAATCCGCCGGACATGGAGTCCGGCCGGACTCCATGTCCCCCATATGGGGGACTATCCTGTCCTGGGGGTGGGACAGAATGTGGGGGACTAATCACTGTTTGGATTAGATGATGAAATGACTATTTTGACCCTCTACTATTTAATTATGTATTATATTTAATAAAATTCAATAAAATTTAAATGTCTCAATTTAAAAATAAAATAATTTTATTTAACTTTTTATTGATGTTTTATTTATTTAATTTTTTAAAATAATTTTTTATAGATATTTTATTGATGTTTTTTTTTTAAATTTTGTTTATAATTTATTTAATTTCATTATTTAAATTGTAATAGGTGTTTTATTTAAAATTTATTTAAAATTTTAATTAAAAAAATAATATAAATTTTTTATACAGGTTATACAGTATTTTATTAAATCAAATTTAGTGGTTATTTATTTATTTAATTGTGTATGTAAAAAATTTTTTTTGTAAAGTTATGTATGTAAAAAAAATAAATTGGATTCACTAATGACTTGTATGTAAAGTTGGACCACACAGTAAAGTTTTGTATGTAAAAAAAATAATGATTTGTTATACAGTAATGATTTAATATACAGTAATGATTTAAAACAAATTTTATTGATATTTTATTTATTTATTTATTTAATTTAAAAAAAACAAATTTATTTAATTAAAAATAATTAAACGTTGGATTCATTTGTCCAAAAATAATTATCCTATCCAGTCCAAAAATAATCCGACCAAATAATTATCCTATCCAAAAATAATTTATTTAATAATTATCCTATTAAAAATAATTAATTGAAAAAGGGTAAAATAGTCTTTTGTTCATTTATCCTATCCAGTCCGTCCAACCAAACGTTAGATTCACTGAAAATAGTCCTTTTCAGACATCTAATCCCATGAAAAAACAAACACAGGATACATATCCAATCCGATCAAATAGTCCGAGGGATTCACAGTCCCAGGACTCAAGTCCGATGGATTCTAATCCCCCCTTTTCCAATCCGTCCAATCAAACACACCCTTCTATATATTAGTAAAAGAGATTTTTAACCTCAAGTCTTGTGGGAGTTCTAATCTCTCAATTTAAATTTTTTTGTTTTTTGATTTAAAAAAAAAATAAAAACCTTAGTATTTATTAACTTCTCCCAACTCCCAAGTCTTACCCTCATAATAACACTTTAATGCATTAAGAACAAGCATAAAAAAAATTATTTGAAATCCAACCCATATGAATTCCTTGAAAAGTCTCAACACATATAATTATTATCCCTCATAATAACACTTTAACGCATTAAGAACAAGCATAAAAAAAATTCTTAAAAAGTCCAACACATATGATTATTGTCAAAATATTAAACATTAATATAATATAATAAAAAAAAAGATATTTAATTCCTTGAAAAGTTTAACACATATGATTATTATCAAAATATTAAACTTTAATATAATATAAAAAAGGAAAAAAAGAAGACATTTAAAAAAAAAAAAAAAGACATTTAAAAATCCCAATTCAAAAAAAATCCTTAGCATTTATTAACTTCTCCCAACCTCCAAGTCTTACCCTCATAATAACACTTTAATGCATTAAGAACAAGCATAAAAAAAATTCTTTGAAGTCCAACACATATGAATTCCTTGAAAAGTCCCAACACATATGATTATTATCCCTCATAATAACACTTTAATGCATTAAGAACAAGCATAAAAAAAATTCTTTGAAGTCCGACACATATGAATTCCTTGAAAAGTCCTAACGCATATGATTATTATCCCTCATAATAACACTTTAATGCATTAAGAACAAGCATAAAAAAAAATTTCTTGAAAAATCCAACATATATGTTTATTATCAAAATATTAAACTTTAATATAATATAATAAAAAAAAGACATTTAATTCCTTGAAAAGTCTAACACATATGATTATTATCAAAATATTGAACTTTAATATAATATAAAAAAGGAAAAAAAAGAAGACATTTAAAAAAATATATATTTAAAAATCACAATTCACATATATAGATAATTGTAAACACAATCCATGCATAGCATGGGTGATATGCTAGCATATATTAAGTAAAAGGGAGTTTTTAACCCCAGGTCTTGTGGGAGCTCCAATTTCCCAATCTAAATTTTTTAATTTTTTGATTTAAAAAATAAATTTTTTTAGCATTTATTAACATCTCTCAACTCCGAAGTCTTACTCTCATAATAACACTTTAATACATTAAGAACAAGCATAAAAAAAATTCTTTGAAATCCAACACATATAAATTCCTTGAAAAGTCCCAACACATATGATTATTATCCCTCATAATAACACTTTAATGCATTAAGAACAAAGATAAAAAAAAATTCTTGAAAAATCCAACACATATGATTATTATCAAAATATTAAACTTTAATATAATATAATAAAAAAAAAGACATTTAATTCCTTGAAAAGTCCAACACATGTGATTATTATCAAAATATTAAACTTTAATATAATATAAAAAAGGAAAAAAAGAAGACATTTAAAAAAATAAAATAAAAATCACAATTCACATATATAGATAATTGTAAACACAATAAAATAGGAGGGCATTCATGTCTACACGTTTTTTTTTATAAGATTTCCTCCATTATAATAAGATAGCACTTTATTTCTCTCATCTTATAATCTATATATATATATATGTTATATTATATATTATCTATCTATACTATATTATATTAAGCAAAAGGGGGTTTTTAACCCCAAGTCTTGTGAGAGCTCTAATCTCCCAATCTAAATTTCCTGATTTTTTGATTTAAAAAAAAAAAAACCTTAACATTTATGAACTTCTCCCAACCCTCAAAGCTTACCCTCATAATAACACTTTAATGCATTAAGAACAAGCATAAAAAAAATTCTTTGAAATCAAACACATGAATTTCTTGAAAAGTCCCAACACATATGATTATTATCCCTCATAATAACACTTTAATGCATTAAGAACAAGTATAAAAAAATTATTGAAAAGTCCAACATAAATGATTATTATCAAAATATTAAACTTTAATATAATATAATAAATAAAAAAACATTTAATTCCTTGAAAAGTCTAACACATATGATTATTATCAAAATATTAAACTTTAATATAATATAACAAAGGAAAAAAGAAGATATTTAAAAAAGAAAGAAAAAGACATTTAAAAATCGTAATTCACATATATAGATAATTGTAAACACAATCTGTGCATAATTTCCTGATTTTTTATTTAAAAAAAAAAAAATCTTAGCATTTATTAACTTCTCCCAACTCCCAAGTCTTACCATCATAATAACACTTTAATGCATTAAGAACAAGCATAAAAAAATTTCTTTGAAATCCAACAGATATGAATTCCTTGAAAAGTCCCAACACATATGATTATTATCCTTCATAATAACACTTTAATGCATTAAGAACAAGTATAAAAAAAAATTCTTGAAAAGTCCAACACATATGATTATTTTCAAAATATTAACTTTAATATAATATAATAATAAAAAAAAACATTTAATTTATTGAAAAGTCCAACACATATGATTATTATCAAAATATTAAACTTTAATATAATATAAAAAAGGAAAAAAGAAAACACTAAAAAAAAATATTTAAAAATCACAATTCACATATATAGATAATTATAAATAAAATCCGTGCATAGCACGGGTGATATACTAGTACTATATATTAAGGAAAAGGGGATTTTTAACCCCTAAGGCCTGTGAGAGCTTCAATATCCCAATCTGAATTTTCTAAATTTTTTATTTTTTATTTAAAAAAAAATCTCAGCATTTATTGATTTGGTCAAAATCCCCTGATCAGCATTTATTAAATTTTTTCAATCCACATGTCTTTCCACATGCCAGCATTTATTGATTTAGTCAAAATTTCCTAATCAGCATTTAAAATCCCATCATACAAATAATTATAAATACAATCCATGTATAGTTACTGCAGTACCCTTTTCAACTTCTCCCATACACTATGGTTAGTGATAAGATTGTTAAATTATTTTTATAAAAAATTTTAAAAAACATAATTTATATATTAAAAAAAATCTAAAACAAATATAAAATATCTATAATTATCCCGTGTATAGCACGGGTGATAGGCTAGTTCTATATGAATCTAATGGGCAAACTACCTACACCTCTATTGGGTTCAACGAAATTATAAATTTTTTTTTTTAAGTTGCAAAAATTACATCCTATCCTATTACAATTAATGTCATTAACGGATATTATAAATTAATTAAAATATACTTTTAACAAATAAAGACAAATTACCTACACTCCCTTGAGATTTAACTAAATTACAGATTCTCTTGAGATTTAGCTAAATTATCATTTTTAAATAAGTTATGAAATGCAAAATTAAAATGGAAAAACACTTATCACAATACAAAAAAATTAAAGTTTTAAAAATTTAGAGACAAAATTATTTTTAGGAGACCAAATATTTTTGTTACGAAAAGTGTTATTATATTTTTAGCAATAAAATTGAATATTAGTGATTAATTATTATCTTTTTGGTATCAAATTTTTTGTCTTAAAAAATAAACAATTTTGAGACAAAATTATTTTGTCCCTAAAAATCTATTTATTATTGACATTTTCGAAATTTCATCGGTAAAAGCCTTATTTTTTACTTTTCAGGACGACCTTATAACGACTATCCTTACGACGATAGAAATTAATTCCTAAATGTCTTTTACAACAAAAATTTCACTTTTAAAAATCAAAAAAATTGGTTTTTAAAACTCTTATTTGTTGTAGTGTCAAATGGTGAAAATATTATAAAATTAACAAATAATTAAATAAGTTAAAAATACAAGAAATGGCTAGCTTGTCAAAAAAAATCTTAGAATATGTTTGGTTTGATTTTTAGAAATTTATTTTTAATTTTTTTTTAAAAAATAAAAAATTAATTTGGTTAAGAAATAAAAAATAAAAAATTATTATTATTTTTATATAATTTTATCTTTTGAGCCGTTAGAAATAATTTTTACAAATTAAATATATTTTTTCATATTTATTTTTATTAAATTAGTTTTTTATTTTTTTTTAAATTCTGAAAAAAATTTCTAAACAACAAATCAAATATGGTTCCAAAAACTTAATTTTGTTTTCTATCTAAAATAATTCTTTTGTAAATTTTGTTGATTTATCAAAAGGATTTTAGCAGGGGCAATATCGTCCATCAATTTATATTTTGGTAATGTCAGCTAAACATTCTTAACGTTTAGTTAACGCTAGGGGTTAAATTGTTATGCGAATATAAATCTCGGGGACGAGATGTAATTTCTGAAACATAAGGAAAAAATCAGTAATTTAGCTAAATCTCAAGAGAGGTGCAGGTAATTTGCTCGAATCTAAAAAAGCTGTCTATATTTATTTCGCACATCACACCCCAACCTTTCCAATTCATACAAACTAGTGAAATCTCATGCTATGTACGAGATATGAAAAAATTAATAAAATATGTTTATATAAAATAATATAAATAGTTAAATTTATGGGGAAAAAAATTAAAACTTACAATTTAAGTTTTATAATTATGTTTATAAATACAACTCCTGCAATTTGATTAAAATATGAATCACTCCTATAGTTTTGGAAATTACTTTCCACTCCTTGAGATTTCTAATTTCATAACAAATCGCCCTTTTTATTAATAAATCATCAAGTTAATTAATAGTTTTCAATAATGTTAGAAATATGTTTCAATTAATAATTTAAGTAATTTTATTATTGTATAGCAGAGCAATTATGAATTTCATTTTTTTTAGTTAATTCTGTTAAATAAAAAATTCTGACAATGTAGTATTTGTAATTTTCCAAATCACAAGAGCAATCTGTACTTTAAGCAAACCTTAGGGATGTATTTGTAATTTACCATTTATAATTTTATCACAATTTATGTATCAATTTTTAATTTGTCACAACTTCAATAATACATTTTAACCCCCTTGTTAAAGTTATAAATTTGGGCGAGTTGAATCCAAGCAACTCGAGTTAAGCTTGCAAATTTTTAAAGATTGTACAACATAATTTTTAATTATGTGAGAACCTATGTAAAATTTTAAAATTCGAGTATATTTGAATAGATTTGGACAGAGACACCAATAACTTGAGAAATCAAAACAAAATTGTATATATAAATATATAAAATTATTTGCTAATTTATTTTTTTAATAATAAATAAGATTAATTAAAAATTTAATATTAATTGTAGCGATCCCGGTTTCGATCCTTCTTTCATGTTTTGTCACTTCGACTGGGCCGGTTGGAGGTCGAGCTGCCCGGTCAGCTCGCGGGGGTCCAGGGGGCAGCACCCCTTGGCGGGGTTGACGGGCAGCGCCCCTCAAAACAAAAATGCAAAACGCAATCGAAGTTGCTTGTCCGCTTGATCGGTCTGGAGTGCAGGAGAGGGCCGCACGTGTGGAAAACAGGGCAGGGGGCTGAAGCACACTGCTAAAAAGGCAGGTGCGGCTGGAGGTGCGGGAAGTTAGGTAGATCCAGAATTTTTCCTTTTCTTCTCTCTTTGGGCTGATTGAATATTACTTTTTGTATATCTCTCTCTCTCTCTCTAAAAACATTTTCTCTCTCTTCTCTCTACATTTCCTACCAAAAACCTCACAAGATCTTTGATTTCTCCAAATCCATTGGGATTTAAATCCAAGTCCTTCATCAAAGTTGGTTATTTAGGCGAGGGCTACGTTGTGTGCGGTGGGGATCGAGTTTAGGTATCGTTGATTTTGGGGTTTCAACTCGTTTCTTCTTCAAACTTGAGGTAGGGATTTTCTACACTCTAATATGGTTTTTAGCTTAGTTATTTGCTATTGTGTATAGATGATGAGATTTGGTTGTGGTTTGGACAAATCTAGGATTTGGGTGTGAAATGAAAAGAGGGGTTTTGATAAATATGAGGTAAACGAGTATGAGGCTTTAATATAAGATCTTGTTATGCCAAAATAGTTGATTTTGGTGTTTGGATTGATATTTGGTGAAAGGGGGATTTTGCCCTAATTTTGATTAAATTATTATTTTGCATAAATAATTGGGATTAATATTGAAAACGTGAAATTGGAAGGTTCTGATTATAAATGGTGATATTCGATATGTATTATCTCACCTATGGAAGTTTTGAATAAACTATTTATTTTGATATTGAACATCTCTTTAGAAATAATTGCATTGGGCTATCGGTGGAGGGTAGTTATGATTGTTGTAGAAATTACATGAGGATTAGGCGATTTAATGCTAATTCATTGTTGGTGTCATTGAATATGACCATGTTATAGATACATTGTATATGTACGTTTATTGAGAAGAGAAAAGGGATGTACTCCATATCTGATTATGTTTATAAATATATTGCATATGTATATTTGTTTGGGAGGAGAAAGGGGATGGACTCTGATTAAGGCCGAATTGTACATCATTGAGGCCGTTAATTAGGATCTCTTAACTTCACTTGCTTGTCAAAATGTATACTTTATGTGTATTGAATGTCAATCAGGTTGTACATAGTCGGAGCATAAAATGGGTAAAAAGACAGAATTTGGAGAGAGTTGACTTTCCCGCACATGCGTTGACTTTGTTCGCACGTGCGTTGACTTTCCCGCACATGCGTTGACTTTTTTTAGAAAAACGTGCCAGGTGTTTTAAACCTGTTTGGAAAGACAGCAGATGTATAAACAGGCAAGAAAAAGGCTGGATTAGGGTTCTGAAGTTGTTTAGTCAAGGAAGAGAGGCTAGGGTTTGAAAAAAAAAAGGGAACTTGAAGCTTCAAGCATGTCTCCCATGGTAGCTTCTTCTCCATCTACCTCCTTCCACTCCTCCATGAGCGGCTAGTCTCCTTTTCTAGGATTTTGATGAAACCCTAGCCATGTAATTAGTTTTTCTTTTTGATTTTCAATTATGTAAATGTTTAAACAATTGTATGGTGTTTTAAAAGTTTTATATATACACTTTCCATTATTTCTTTAAGTATTCAGCTTTCTGTGATTGTTGAATGTTTTTCATACAAGAGTTTTCTATTCTTTCGCATTTGAGGTATGAGACGAATCATACTACGAGGGACGAGTCGTGTCACTACCCTAGTTTAGAGTGAATGATTCGTACTACTTGAGATGGTTCGTGCTCGTACATTGAACGTGATGATTTTCTTGTGTAAATGCTTTGAACTTGTAATTGCAAAGCATTATTCCGTTCGAACCATAACATAATTGAATTCAATTGGAAACCCTAATTACGTGACTAGTGGTGGACTCTTTGCCCTAGGTTTTCCCCCAGTTCAGTAAATCCACTTTCAGTTATAATTGATAGTTTAATTATTTAATTTAATTTATTCGTTATTAAATTAGGTTATGATCAATCATTCTTTTCATCAAAATTAATTTAGGAATTTATCAAATAAATTAGTTTAATTTCACAATTGTTCCTGTGGATCGATACCTGGACTTGCCATTATTCTAAAAGAATTTGGTGTAGTTTAGTGTTTAAATTTGGTGTGTTCAATGACCTACTAAATTTTGGCGTCGTTGTCAGGGACTTCTGGCGAAATTAGTTAATTTAAAGTTATATTCTTATTTTAATTTTTAGTTTAGGATTTTATGCTTTCGTGTTGCTAAGTGTGCAGAGCGTTTGAAATTGGAACTATCACCGAAGTGCAAGTGAAGCGCAACCGAGCTAAAAAAAAAAAAAACCGCAGCACTAAAGTGCTTAAACAGAAGCAAACACTCGCAAGCAAAGCACCAAAGTACTAAAAAGAAAGACAAAAGCTCAATTAGAGGTTGGAGACAACGTCTACACGTCAAGCACCCGCAAGACGAGTAGAGCGTTTTCGTTAAACCGCTGTGAGTATTTCTCCCTTTGGTATTTTGTTTTCGTAACTTTTAGTGCACAGAGTCGGAACTTTTTGTGTGTGTGTGGGTAGTGTATGCACGGGCACTGTTCTTGTCGCCCTGAATTGTGGAGTTTGGACCTTGAACCTTGAACTAGAAAGGACTCTTAGGAGACTTAGGGCCTTTGCCCATGTCCCTAGGCTTGAATATTTATATTCATACATTGAGCCATTAGAGATGGCAAATCTAGATGTCCCGAATGTGCCTAATCGGACCCTTAAGGATTATTTCACACCCACTGCATATACATCACCATCATGCATCCAATTACCCAACACCACTATTGCTCATTATGAGATTAAGTCCAGCACCATACAAATGCTCCCATCATTCCATGGACTAACTCATGATGATCCTTACAAACATTTGAATGAATTTCTAGAAATTTGCTCGACAATGAGGATCTAGAATTTCACAAATGAGGCCTTAATGTTGCGATTGTTTCCATTCTCATTAAAGGATAAAGCCAAACACTGGCTGAATTCCTTACCTGCTAATTCAATCACAACTTGGGACCAATTACAACAACGGTTCTTGGAGAAGTACTTTCCCATAGGTAAAACCAACCAACTTAGGCGAGCCATCACAAACTTTGCTCAAATGGATGGCGAGCAATTCCATGAGACGTGGGAAAGACTTCGAGACCTTCTTCAACAATGTCCCCACCACCAAGTGCCTGATTGGCAACTTGTTCAAACATTTTATTATGACTTAATTGAGCCGCACCACCAAATGGTGGACTCATCCTGTGGTGGGACATTCATGTCCAAAAATGATGCCGAGGCATGGCAATTGTTTGAGAACCTAAGTGATAATTCCCTTCACCATACCTCCGCTGCCCGGCAAGTCCGGCAACCAGTAGTTGGAGCCTCGAAAAGAGGGGGCATTTATGAGGTCGGGCAAAACCTAGAGTTAGCCCAACATGTAGAGGCACTGTCCCACAAAATGAACCAATTATTAGCTGCGGGACATGCCCCTACCCAGCAAGATCAGCCTCAATTTCACGAGGCATGTGCTATATGTGCGAGCCCTGCTCATGACTTGAGTGAGTGCCCTTCGGCATCACAATTTTTGAAGTTAGTCCAAGAGCATGTGAATGCGGCTCAAGGATTCTCCAACCCAGATAATGACCCATATTCCAATACCTATAACCCCGGATGGAGAAATCACCCTAATTTTTCATGGAGACCTCCTTCATAAGGCACTTCTTACAATCCTCCACCACCAAGGCAGAATTTTAATAATTTTACCAACCAATCATCCTACCGACCACCGCAACCTTATCGACCTCCACAACCGTATCGGCAACCACAACCCCCGCCTGTTCCTCAGGGAAACTCTGCCTTTGAGACTCAGGTGTTGGAAGTTCTCTCAAAACTTAAGGGGTTAGCACCGGTAGTTCACTCTCATACTCACTCTATTGCCAAGCTAGAGGCCCAATTGGGTCAAATGGCTAACAACATAAATAGACGAGAGGAGGGAAAATTACTGAGTCAAACTGTGGCCAACCCTAAGGGATAATACGGGGCAGAGAGTTCGGGTGGGAATGGAAAGCACCATGAGCACGTGCAAGCGGTGGTTGCCTTGAGAAGTGGGAGGGAGTTAGAGCCTCAGTCAGTTGCGTCTGATGCAACTAGAGCTAAGAAGGGTGACTACGGTGGTTCACCCAATGAGAGCAAAGGTGAGGGGGAAACACTTAAGAGAGATGACTTAGTCCCTAACACTTCACATGAGCCCAAGGCACCATATGTGCCTAAGGCACCCTTTCCCCAATGCCTTGATACACCATCCCCTTTTAATAAGAAGGCAGCATCTATGGAAGCAATGATGGAGGTCTTTAAACAAGTGAAAATACAACCCTAAAAAAAAAAAAAATAAAAAAAAATAACAATAAAAAAAAATCTGTTTAGTATTTTATTGTATTTTATTTTATTTATTTAGTTGTTTCATTTTTCTTTTTTTTTTTTATTTTTATTAATTACTTCTTTGCCAGTTTAGATTATTTAAATACTTTAGTTCTGTTAGTTTAATTATTCAGTCATTAGTTTAAAAAAAAAAAAGGGTTAGTTTAGTTTATTTTATTCTTTAGTTTAGTTTATTTTATAGTTTAATTTAGTTTATTTTATTCTATAGTTTCATTTATAGTTTATTTTATTTTAGTTTCTGTTATTTTATTTTCTTCATTCATTTTCTACTTGATAGTTTAGGTTATTTAAATAGTTTAGTTCTATTAGTTTAATTATTTAGTCATTAATTATTTAGTTTATTTCTTTTAGTTTATATATATTTATATATAAAAAAAATGAAAAAAAAATTAAATAAAACCACAACTGCGAATTGCTTGTGGTTTATTAGTGGGCAAACTTGTGCTTTCATATTTTACTTTATTCTCATGATTGGTTCCACGGGTTTGTGTCTATTTGCTTTTAGTGTGTGCAGGATATGAGTCGACGTGTATCTGCTCGGGCTTCCAAAAAGGCTAGAGGTTCCACCTCTTCGGCGCTACCACTGCCACCATCACCACCATCCTTGCCACCACCACCGGGTGACTTGCCATAGCCGGAGTGGGCTTTACGCCCTCTTCACAAGCTCACGTAGTTCAATATTCCATATTTTTAGTGTGACCTGGCCTTCTCTTGGGCCGTTGAGCAGCTCCAACTCCAGCAACAGTTAGGCATTTGCACTGTGACAGCGCCCACTTATCCTCGTCTGGTACGACTCTTCTACCAGAACCTACGTGAGTCACTCACCGAGCTCGGGCTGCTGTCCACCATTGATGGCCATCTCGTCAGCATCACCGAATCCGTGATTGCTAACGCGTTAGGGTTTTTCGCCATGCCAGAATATCAGCCCTTCCCGAAAGTTGAGGATCGACAAAGCCTCATCCAGCAATACTTCGCGGGGGCCCATGGTGACCCCAGTTTCACATGCTTGCGGCGGAGCAAGCTACCTAGCCGCTTGCTATTCATTGATTTCGTGGTCCATAAGAATGCCCTTCCACTTGGGCATAGAGCTGAGCGCCGTTTGGAGTTTGTTTGGGTTTTACACAGTTATCAACATGGCTATCAGGTCTCGCTTGAGCATATCATCTGGATGCATGTGCGGAAATTTCTACGAGAGGCCGTTCGGCCTGACCCTATGCAGAACCTGACTTGGCCACTGCCATTTGCCAATTTGTTGACACTTGTGTTTGAGCTGAACGGCCTCTCTATTGCTGAGAATGAGGAGATTGATAGAGCGTATCCGACTTTCGGCCAGCAGGAATGACAGCATAGCATATCTCGCATCCCGCAGCAGGTTGGTGGCCCAGTTGATGAGGCCCAGGACCCCGTACATGACCACCCACCTCATCCTGTTCCCCCCATGCCTCCCCAAGGGGACCCACTCTACATGACTTGCAAGGAGTACTTACAGCTTCAGCACTCTGTGGCTTAGGTCCACAGTACTCTTCATGATCACCACCAGAGTCTTATGGAGTTGCGCACGGATTTTCAAGCGCATCGAGACTATTCTCAGGCGACCTTCGACCAGCTACACACCCGCCAGCTTGACATCCAACAATGGGTTTAGGATGAAGCCTTTGAGACGCGATCTTTGATGCAAGCCTTGTTTGCCCAGCATTTCCCGCCACCACCGCCACCGGCTTCTCCGTAGTACACACTGTATATTGCTTTATCTCTTTTATTTTTATTTTTATTTCTTTTTAGTTATTTCCTCTTCTAAAAAAAAAAAAAAAAAACAGTTGAGTGTGTGTGTATTACTATATGCCTACCTGGATGTGCACCTACAATCTCTGGTAATCTTCTCTCATTTCTGTTTACTTTTCCATTGAGGACAATGTCATATTCAAGTTGGGGGATGTGGGTTGTATTTTCTTTTGTGCATTCCTATTTGGCTCAATCATTCATGCTTATACCTGTTTCACTTGATTGCATTACTTCACTTGATGTGACTTGTTGCTAGTAGGGTGATGATATTTGTATATGTTAATTGGGGAGCATAGTAGACTTGTATGAAAAGGATTTATTGGGTAGATACTTGCATGTGATGTTTGCACTAGGGGAGTCGTTTGTGATTGTGGTATTAGTATACTTGTCATAAGTATGCCTTAATTCACATGAACACATTCTCATAGCGGTAACCTCTTTGTTATAATCCCTGGTGTACATCATTGATAATAGCTAGGTTGCAGAAAAGAATAAATGAGGAGCCAAGATTCTCTTTAAAAAAAAAAAAACTTGACTTGTTTGGGTTCGTAGCCTTTTTAACTCGAGTTATTAAGCCTGTAGGGGTGTCTTTACACCTAGTGCCCTAAAACCATCTGGTTTGGGAGTCATTGGCCCAATACTTGCTACATAGGTTAATTAGAAAGCTTAAGGAACTTAGTCATTGCACAGTTAAGGAAAAAATAAGGAGAATGACTTGTTCGGATTCGTAGCCTTTTCAACTCGAGTTATTAAGCCCGTAGGGGTGTCTCTACACCTAGTGCCCTAAAACCATCTGGTTTGGGAGTCATTGGCCCAATACTTGCTATATGGGTTGATTAGAAAGCTTAATGGATCAGAACATTGCATCATCATTTAAAAAAAAAAAACTTGAGAATCTTGGCTGCAACAGGTTAGTTTTTCTGTATATGTTGGGTGTTATTATGAGTTACACTGGGCTATTATAGTGGACAGTTAACTAATATGGAGATTGCACTTTATACTAAGGGTACTGATGATTTGTTTACTAGCATGCATAAGTACAGGGGACTTTACTTTTGTATTAACTGAATTGTGGTTTTGACTCAATAGGTTCCTTCATGCTTGTCCACTATGCCTTTAATGACTCATTATGTTTTAATATCACACTGTAGTGGCACATAAGTTGATTGCTAGGTGGAGTAGTGTGGTTAATTGTTGGGCGTATATGAATATGAAAATGTTTGTGGGTATCATTTCTGGAAACCCTCGCGAGACTTTACTCGTCCACTTGAGATAACTTTGTGGTTCAAAGGCTTGTTGTATATGCTAAATGCAACCGTTTTTCCACGAAAGAAGAAATAGCTAGATTTTGTTTAATTTAATTTTTTTTTTTATCACTTGCTTGAGGACTAGCAAGTTATAAGTTGGGGGATGTGATTAAGGCCGAATTGTACATCATTGAGGCCGTTAATTAGGATCTCTTAACTTTACTTGCTTGCCAAAATATATACTTTATGTGTGTTGAATGTCAATCAGGTTGTACATAGTCGGAGCATAAAATGGGCAAAAAGACAGAATTTGGAGAGAGTTGACTCTCTCGCACGTGCGTTGACTTTGTCCACACGTGCGTTGACTTTTTCTGGGAAAACATGCCAGATGTTTTAAACTTGTTTGGAAAGACACCAGAAGTATAAATAGGCAAGAAAAAGGCTGGATTAGGTTTCTGAAGTTGTCTAGTCAAGGAAGGGAGGCTAGGGTTTGAAAAAAAAAAGGAACTTGAAGCTTCAAGCATGTCTCCCGTGGTGGCTTCTTCTCCATCTACCTCCTTCCACTCCTCCATGAGTGGCTAGTCTCCTTTTCTAGGGTTTTGATGAAACCCTAGCCATGTAATTAGTTTTTCTTTTTGATTTTCAATTATGTAAAGGTTTGAACAATTGTATGGTGTTTTAAAAGTTTTATATATACACTTTCCATTATTTCTTCAAGTATTCAGCTTTCTGTGATTGTTGAATGTTTTCCATACAAGAGTTTTCTATTCTTTCACATTCAAGGTATGAGACGAATCATACTACGAGGGACAAGTCGTGTCACTACCCTAGTTTAGAGTGACCGACTCGTACTAATTGAGATGATTCGTGCTCGTACATTGAACGTGATGATTTTCTTGTTAAATGCTTTGAAATTGTAGTTGTAAAGTATTATTCCGTTCGAACCATAACATAATTGATTTCAATTGGAAACCCTAATTACGTGACTAATGGTGGATTCTTTGCCCTAGGTTTTCCCCCAGTTCAGTAAATCCACTTTCAGTTATAATTGATAGTTTAATTATTTAGTTTAATTTATTCGTTATTAAATTAGGTTAATTAATCATTCTTTTCATCAAAATTAATTTAGGAATTTATCAATTAAATTAGTTTAATTTCACAATTGTCCCTGTGGATCGATACTTGGACTTGCCATTATTCTAAAAGAATTTGGTGTAGTTTAGTGTTTAAATTTGGTGTGTTCAACGACCTACTAGACTCCATTTAAAACAAGTTAGCCAGAGTATCCTGGGTGAAAGACCCGAAATTTTATATATAAATGGGTGCCGATTCCTTCGGACGAAATATCCGTAAAATGGCAGGTTTGAAGTGTTTATGTGAGTTTTGCATAATTGGAAAATCATTGAGTTGTAGTCTCATTTTGATTGTTGAAAGATAACGAATTTAACTCATGAATTGAGTAGCATATATGAACTGGAAATGAAATTAAAGGAAAATGGAATAAGGTTGGTCTTAATGGCATATGGATATGCAGGTCTTGTGGATGTTTCAGGATCGGTATTGTTTATGTACGTGGTATTTATACTTTTGCTAAACCTCATAAATTGTGTTAGATTATTTCTACTAGGCTGTTGGCTAACCCTATATGGGAATACCATTTTCAGGTACAGGTAGGGCTGCAAACGAACCGAGCTGTTCATGAACAAGCTCGAGTTCGGCTCGTTAAGGCTCGTTCGAACTCTGCTCGATTAATAAATGAGCCGAGCTCGAGCTTAAATTTCTGGCTCGATTAATAAACGAGCCGAGCTCGAGCTTACTATTGCTCAGCTTGAATAGGCTCGCGAGCTCAAAATATAAATATTAATTTATATTTTTATATTTTAAATATATATTATATATTATATATATATTTTATATTATAATAAAATATTTATTTTATATATTATATTATATTATATTAATTATATTGTCCATATTATATTATATTAATTATATTGTCCAAGCTGCCTTAACAAAGCATTGTCCAGCAAAGAATAAGAGAATGGAAGACAATTTATAATGATCTCACCCACACACACGCGCATTGTCATTCGATGTGGGACAGCCACCGAACAAACTTCACAAGGGACAAGGGAAAGTATCCCACATCGCTTCTTTTACAAAATCAAAAGGGACAAGGGCTCTATATTTATAAGTGGAGAAGCCAACAGCCTTCCATTGCTTCTTCACAACTCAAGCCAAGCTCGAGCTAAGCTTGAGCTTGAGCCATAATTTAAAAATTTATTTGGTGGTTCACTTGGTTAATTAGCCATAACGAGCCGAGCTCGAGCTGTGTAAATTTTAGGCGAGTCGAGCTCGAGCTCACATATTTAGGCTCGTTTCGAACTCGAGCCGAGCTCGAACACCTTCATAATAGGACGAGTCGAGCTCAAACATAGTGAAACTCGGCTCGGCTCGGCTCGATTACAGCCCTAGGTACAGGTGAGATGCTTCCTCCAAGGCAATAGCGTGGATGGAGTTTTGGGAAGCAAGAGCTTCTTAATTATGCCTTATGTGTGTATGTTTATTATTTGTAAAGTCAAGGGCTTAAGATGTAATGAGCGAGACTCAATTTGTGTAACCAAGCAATGACTTGGAAACATGTAAGCCTACATGACATTTAACTGGTTATTAAACAGTGAACTCTGATATATGAAAGTATGTTGTTTCTCGTATTTATTCCGCATATGAGTTATCTTTATTGTATTATTTTGGGGGCGTAACATTAATGAACAAAAGCGAATACACCTTTTAGAAAGGGATTATCGAATAAGTTGATATTAAAAAAAATATATTTTATAATGGCATAAAATAATTTAAATATGATTTTTCAAAAATTATTCTTAATTTAAAAATTACAGTAGAGTATTTAAATATAATAAAATTAAATTTCTACAAAATAAAAGTATATGTATCTAATAAAAAAAAATGTAAGAAGAAAATTTAGAATGGTATTCTCATTTGATCTAAAGATAATTATAGATGACCAATAAATTATCACCTATAACCCTCATTTTTTTTAAAAAATTAAAAAAAGATATTTCACAAACCATCACTTTTATTAAAAAAACAACATTTATTTCTATTTGTTTTAGCAAAACTCACTTTTTAGCAATTTGAGGCAAAATGTTTTCATTTTTTATTTTAGTTTGTTTAATTGACAATTGAGATTAAAAAAAAAAATAATAGAATCCACCATGTTTCACAAGTGCTAAAAAGTCTATATGAATAATAAAAAAAATGTTACCCACAAAAAAACACCCACAATTGTATCTACAATGATGTGGTATCATATCTGTCAACTCTTGATTTGCTATACATTCAATAACATGGGGCCAACTTCCATGTCACACCATTGTGGGTGAAAGTATGGATATTTAGCATTGCTGGAACAATAAATTATCACATGTAACTCCCATATTTTTTTTTATTATATATATATATATATATATATAGGTTTTACCAACTATCACTTTTAATAGAAATTTTTTTTTATTTCTATTTGATTTTAGCACAAGTCACCTCTTAACTATTTGGATAAATTACAAATACACCCCTGAAATTTGCTTAAAATATGAATTGCCCCCTATGGTTTAGAAAATTATAAATATCTCCCTGTTAGAATTTTTTATTTAACAGAATTAATTGAAAAAGTGAAATTTCTAACTGTTCACCTATAAAATAATAAAATTATTTGAATTATTAATTGAAATAAAATTTTAACATTATTAAAAACTGTTAATTAACTTGATGATTTATTAATAAAATGATCTATTTGTTATGAAATTAAAAACCTTAGGGGGGCATAATATAATTTTTAAAATCATAGAGGTAATTTGTAATTTACGTTAATCTCAGGGGTGTGTTTGTAATTTACCCTTACTATTTAAGCCAAAAAATATTTATATTTATATTTTAATTTCTTTTATTGACAATTGAGAAAAAAAAAATAGAATCCATTATTTTTGGTAATTATTAAAAAAGTCATTTATTTTCTTAATATTTTTGTATTTTGTTCAAACAAATATTTGTATTAAAAAAATTTATTGGGTAAGTCCTTGTAATTTAGAAGGACATAATTTTTTTTTATAAAATTTAAAACCATAAATGACAAAAAGTAAAAATATAAACTTTTAATTTGAATATGTGTATTTAACAACATATTATGTTTAGACCAATAATATTATGACACATGTGAACATTGATCTCACTCTAATTGTAGTAAAATAATTTTAAAATGAATTTAAATTTAAAATTTTATTTTATAATTTAATAAAAGATGGATAAATTAAGGAATGAATATTGATCTTATTCTAGTAACATAATTTAAGGAAGAATCTAAATTTAAAATTTTATTTTAAGAATATAAAATTAATTTATAAATCAATCACATATTAACAAAAATTAAACAAAATTAAAAGAAAAAAAAGAATTGCAACTTTAAACGTGAATAGGATGAGATTTTGAAACTCTCATAATATTTGTTTTTAAAAGCATTCTTTTTAAAAATATATAAATAATCTCAATGTCACTCTTATTGCTCCTAAATACAAAAAATAAATAAATAAATAATGAGCTAATTATGATAATTTTAAATTTGTATTTAAAACTTATAAATCATTGGATAGATCATTATAATTTTAAATTTATATTGTGCCAATTTTAAATTTAAATTAATAGATTGCTTTTCATATTTAATGATTCTCAAATTTGAATTTTGAAATGGATTGGTATACTTTTCAATTTTTTTTTTTTTAGATTTGATATACTTTCCATTTGAAAGTCATAAATAAAGGGATATTAATTTTTATTTATTTATTTATTTTTGCTTGAATAAGAGCTAGTCAATAGAAGATTTTTTTAATTTTTAAAAGTCAAAAAAATAATGAAATTTAGATTGGGAACTAGTGGTAATCCGTGCTATGCACGAGACTTTATAAATTAAAAACAAATCATTAGAAATATATTGAAGTAATTTAATATTTTGTCTTGTGGTATATATGAAATTTATAAATTAATTTTTATATTTATAAATTTATCAATTATTAGTTAAAAAATTATATATATATATATATATATTTTAGTGAAATTTTGATAATTTGTAATAATAAAAAAAAGTTAAACCTAATTAAATGAGGTTACATGAGTTATAATATACCTCTTCTTGTTATGAAAATATAAAAATTTAAATATTATAATTAAGACAAATATACAATTTTATTATTAAATGTGAAGTGAAGCGATGTTTAACAATAATTGATATGATGTTTCTATTATTAATCCAATAATTTAAGTTACATTTCTTTAGGTTTTAATTTCATAACTAAAAATAAAATATGAATATAATACGCACACAAATTTCTAATTTTTAAGAATAAGAAGGTTTTAGAATATTTCCAACTTTCATCATTTTATTTTAATTTTATTCATCTAATTTGATTTTAAATTTGAATAAAAAAATTTGATTTCATATGAATTACTTTAACTTTTTCATTAAATTTTTATCAATTTTTAAAAGAATTTTCATTCTTATCCCAATTTTTTTTTCTTTTCATTAACTTTATGGAAAAAAAAAAAACAATAATTTCCAACACTTCATCTTTTTAAAATTTTTATCAAATTATAATTCGATAAAAAAAATATATTAAGGGTTAAAAATTCTCTTAATTGGAATTATAGTAAAAGAACATCTTGAAATAGAGAAAGTTTGAGTATGTGATTAGTTGAAATGTATAATTTGATTAATTCTCTTCTCATGTTTGTATAAAAATTGACACTTATGACCAAATCATTATAAGTCGGATTATGAAAAAAAATTTGAGGTGTCAAACATTTTTCATTTGTAAATATCCTACCTATTAAAAAAAATAAAAGAAAAAGAAAAAAAATGTGTAGCTTTTGGATATGTGTTTATCAATTTTGTTTTGTGGACATAAACAACTGATGTTTCAATTTAAAAAATTAAAAAGTATAAAAAAAATAGATAAGGTTTTTTGGGGGATAAAAGAAGCCATCTAACTCATCTATATATTATTTTAAGACGAACTATTTTAATCACATAAAAAAATAGAAATTATATTTAGAGATTATCTCTATATATTATGCTATTATATACGAATGTAGCGGTAACAAATTAATTAATATATACGAAAAGTTATACTAAGCTTTCATTTTCAATTAATTGATTAACAAACTAATAAATAACAATAATGGTATAATAGGATAGAAAGAGGATAAAAATAAAAAAATACAATGATATTTAAAAGTTTTAAATCTACCTATTTATACAAAAATCTAATGTTATAGTACAATATTGAATTCCCAATAAATTTTCACATTTTCTATAAAATAAAATGACAGTAAAAATAAAAAATTCAATACCCATTTTTTTATTTCAATTTTACAATTTTTATTGAAAAAAACAAAATCCGATCAAAATCCTTGGTACATAATGGACATAGATACTTCGTATAGCGACCCCGGTCTTTTCCCATTTGGTGGTTGTATCCGGACTTACGCTCCGCAGATTCTGTCGTTATATATTTGTTGTTGTCGTCCTTTAATTCCTTATTTTTGAGTTATAGGATGTATTGGTCAAGTTTGTTATAGGTTGGGAGTGTTTGGGAGCAAAGGGTTGCTGCCCAGAATTTGGTCCTTCGCTCGAGCGAGCAGTTTGTCGCTCGAGCGAGCCTTTTGTTTTTGGTCCTTCGCTCGAGCCAGGGTTTATTCGCTCGAGCGAGAAATTGCGTCTAGTATAGACCTGAGAGTTGTGTTTGTTGGCTCGAGCGAGCTTTCCTTCGCTCGAGCGAGTTTCGAGTTTTTCGCTCGAGCGAGCATTCTGTCGCTCGAGCGTGCTTCTGGGTTGCAGACCTGAAGCATCGTATTGTTGGCTCGAGCGAGCTTTCCTTCGCTCGAGCGAGGCTTTCTTGTGTCTAGTCGCTCGAGCGACCAATCCTTCGCTCGAGCGAGCCTGTCAGGTATAAATACGCAGCAGCGGTTTTTAAAACGTTTTTTCACATTCTTTTTGATCCTAAAACCCTAGTTCCCAGTTTTCTCTCCCTCCACTCACCTTCTCTCTTAGGTATCATCTCCTTTTAGGGTGTTTCTACCCTAGGTTCTTTATTAAAAAGATAGAGTGAGTCGAGAGCTTCGTTTTAATCTGAGAGTTTGGCGGTTTGGAGCACTTTGGATTTTGGGTCATCATCTCCATCTTCTCCATTCGGGTTATTTACTTCGAGGTAGGGATTTCCTACTCCATATTATAGGTTTTGTTCTAAGTTCTAGTATTTTGATATGTTGGGAGTTGTTTGGTAATTTTGGGAAAAACTCTAGTGGTTGAAATAAATTAATTTGTATAATTAATTTAGGGAAAACTGTGAAATTGAGTTTAATTCATGGAATTGGGGAATTTAGTGATTTAATGGTGTAGTTGGTTAGTTTAATTACTCACCTATGAAAATGTTAAATTTATATTTGTTGATACATTTATTTCCTGTTTAGAAATAACTGTTTTGGGCTATCGGTGGAGGATAGTCGTGATTGTGTAGACATTGCATGTGGATTAGGGAAAACTGAAACTAATCACATTGGTTAAGTCATTGATTTTGACTGTTGAATTAATACAGAAAATACGTGTATTGATTGTGTGTTGCATATGCATATTGTTTGGGAGGAGATAGGGGATGTACTCCACGGTTTGGGAGGAGATAGGGGATGGACTCCATTAGTACCGCTTATATGCGTACTTATTGATTTATGGAAGTGTTTTTACATGTTATTGATACAGCACTAAAATGTGTATCAATCAGGAAGTATGGAAGTGTTTTGGTATGAGCCTTAGTCTTATTTAATTTGTTGATATTGGAAGTAATGTTAATGTGAGATGTAGTCCCACTGTTATAGTTTGGCCAGGTTCTGAGCCACATTGATATAAATGAAACTGTATGATGATGAACTCGGTATTTCGTGTTAACCATCTATTGAATGCTATTGCTTTATTCAATACTCATATTTGGTTTAGTATTTTTCTACTGGGCTGTGGCTCACCCTATACGGGAACATCATTTTCAGGTCTAGGTGATATGCTACCTCCAAGGACTTAGCTTGGAAGGATTTGGTGTTGAAGACTCTGTTTAGATTATTTGTTATTTCGTTTTATTTGATGTTACATGTAAACTCAAGCCGAGGGCTTAATTTGTAGTTGAGTTAGAACTCACATTTTGTGTCCAAGTGTTGGCTTGGAAAGATGTAAGCCCGTAGGGCATTTATTTTTGTATTACATGTAACGTCTTTTAATTAGAATACTTTGATGAATGGAATAATGTTTTATTTTCTTAAGTAATGTATGTTATATTTGTGTATGTTATGAGATATTTTTGAGGGCGTTACACTTCAATTGCAACCATCATTGCCAATAATTCTTTTCCACAATGTAAACCTGTAAACAAACACATAAATCTCACTAAAACCAAAACCAAAAAAAAAAAAAAAGAGAATTCACAAGGAAAAAAATAAAATTAAAAACCAAATAAATTTATGGAGTGGTAGGATATTACTCCCCAACAACTTAGACCTCGCCTTCCCTAATCTGTCAGCTCCTC
Organism: Camellia japonica; assembly: GCA_030407325.1. Taxonomy (NCBI): domain Eukaryota; kingdom Viridiplantae; phylum Streptophyta; class Magnoliopsida; order Ericales; family Theaceae; genus Camellia; species Camellia japonica. Next base: position 96,198,526 of record JAPPVO010000019.1, on the reverse strand, counting down.
CACCAGTATCCGCAAAGTCTAAGAGTTAGGATGACTAATCAGATTATTCTTTAAATAAGACTTGAAAATTAATTAATTTGTCCCATTAACTGATTTAAAATTTTGATATATATACATAAAAAAAAGAAGAAGATAATTACAATTCAAATTTAGATATAGTTATATCTTTTTGAGATTTATATCTAAATTCTTATCTTTTTTATTTTTTTGTGGTTTATATTTGTTTTTTTTTTCTTCAATTTACTTAAGATGGAGTTGTGGGTTTCTATTTTTTTTTAATTCAATTTATCTATGGTTTTTAATTTAATTTAATTCTTATCTTCTTTATTATTATTTAGGTAAGTTATGATATGAGTTAGATATGTGATAGACATGTGAGTTTTATGAATTTAAAGTATGATAATGTGAGATATTTTCAAATTAGATTTATTTAGATAGACTTTAAAGATTTTTAAATTTTAAAATGGGATATTAAGAGGCAAAAGAAAGATTTTAACTAAATAAGTAAAAATCATATTTATTAATTTTATCTGCTTGTATATCTGATTTTTAATTTTAATTTTTTTGGTTGTGTTATAATATAATATATAAGATATATATAGATACTCGTAATTCTCATGAAAAATATTATTTGATTTTTTGAGTAAAAGAAAAGGAAGACAAGTTTTAATATTTTCTTTTGGAAATCAATGAGAGAAATTAGAATGGAAAGATTATGAAATATTTTTGTTATCTTTTCATTTGAAATCCATAAATTAAGGGATAACTATTATTTCCAAAATAATTAAATAGGTATGGGAGAAGTTGAAAAGGGGGGATAATTATTATTTCCAAAATAGTTAAATAGGTATGGGAGAAGTTGAAAAGTGTGTGTATGGAAGAAGTCAAAAAGGCTTGAGAGAAGTCATTAAGTGTTGAGTTTTTTTTCTTTTTAAATCAAAAAATCAGGAAATTAAAATTGAGATATTGGAACTCCCACATGGCTTATGAGTTAGAAACCCCTTTTTCCTTATATAATACTAGCCTATCACCCGTGCTATGCACGGGATAATTATAGATATTTATATTTATTTTCATTTTTTTAATATATAAATTAAATATATGGGGTTTGACCGAGGAGTTTGAAAGAATTTAATAAGTGTTTATTTATTTATTTAAGAGGCATTTACACAATAATTACATGCGTCTCTTGGGGATGCAAAAAGTAAGAAAATTAGGATTTCATTTATTGCGTTATTCATTTAATAAGTGTAATTATTATAAATTAAGTGTTTATTGTAATCAATAGTGTAATTATTACAATCTTTGAACCAATCACCAATCACCAAGTCATTTTTTTTAAAAAAAAATATTAAAAAATAAATTAAGTGTTTATTGTAATCAATAGTATAATTATTACAATCTTTGAACCAATCACCAATCACCAAGTCAATTTTTAAAAAAAAAAATATTAAAAAATCAGGAAATGTGCTATGCACGGGATAATTATAGATATTTATATTTGTTTTCATTTTTTTTAATATATAAATTAAATACATGGGGTTTGACCGAGGAGTTTGAAAGAATTTAATAAGTGTTTATTTATTTATTTAAGAGGCATTTACACAATAATTATATGGGTCTCTTGGGGATGCAAAAAGTAAGGAAATTAGGATTTCATTTATTGCGTTATTCATTTAATAAGTGTAAATATTATAAATTAAGTGTTTATTGTAATCAATAGTGTAATTATTACAATCTTTGAACCAATCACCAATCACCAAGTCAATTTGTTTTTAAAAAAAAAATAAAAAATCAAGAAATTAGGATTTTTTAATATATAAATTAAATACATGGGGTTTGACCGAGGAGTTTGAAAGAATTTAATAAGTGTTTATTTATTTATTTAAGAGGCATTTACACAATAATTATATAGGGATGCAAAAAGTAAGGAAATTCGGATTTCATTTATTGCGTTATTCATTTAATAAGTGTAATTATTATAAATTAAGTGTTTATTGTAATCAATAGTGTAATTATTACAATCTTTGAACCAATCACCAATCACCAAGTCAATTTTTTTTAAAAAAAATATTAAAAAATAAATTAAGTGTTTATTGTAATCAATAATGTAATTATTACAATCTTTGAACCAATCACCAATCACCAAGTCAATTTTTTTAAAAAAAAATATTAAAAAATCAGGAAATTAGGATTGGCATGTTGGAGGTTCCACAAGCCTTGGGTTTTAAAAGACCCTTTTGCTTAATATATAGACTAGCATATCACCCGTGCTATGCACGGGATTAAATTTAAATTAAAAAAAAAAACCATTCATAGTTATGTTAAACATATTTTTAAATTGTTAGCATAAAATATATGTAATTTTAAAAGAAAATATTGACATTGCATAATTAAAGTACTAAATATAAGAATTTATTACATTTGTTCGAAATTCACTGAATAAGTAAAACAAAAAATAACTAAAATCTAAATTGTTGTGGGCCTTCCATCAGCATTCCTGCATTGTCAACATGATAGTTAGTATCATAATTAATGAACAATACATATACTATGTATTTATAAAATGTTATAAAGTAAAAATGTTCTACTTACATTTTTTTTTTACTTTCTGAAAGATATAGACATTCTTCAGACCAATCTATATTTAAAACAAAGGTAACGCACGGTGCACAATCTAGTTGACGTGGCATTGTTGGTACAGGTATGATAAATGCATAGGCACGGTCTTGGCATGACGCAATATAATCTTTAATCATTCTAACGCCATTATCCTATAAAATTTTGGAATTATAAGTTTGTGTTTGAAAAAGTAAGAATAAGTTATTTATAATAAATTTTATAATTTCCTACCTTTGATCTCATATTCTTCAAATATGATGGTTGACATCGCAAAATAAACTCTGCCCGTTTATCTTGAACAGTGAGATTTATTGAACCAGTTCTGTCTTTGACCACAAGGTTAACATTGTATCTTATCAACCAAAAAAAAAAAAAGGACGCTTGTTAAAAGGAAATATTGTACCTAATAAAAAATTAAAACGCTTATTAAGTTTGAATTATTATTGTACATAGTAATTCTTTACCTAAAGAAAATTACCTTGTTATAATATCAATATCATCATGTAGGCAGTGACGACAAACAATGTGACCATAATGATACTCAACTTTTTGATAGCAACTTTTGCACAAATCAATCCAAAGGTTGTCAACATCAATTTGTTTGATGTACCCAAGTATTCGAAAATATGAGACCTACAAAATATTTGAAAAAACATAAATTAATCTCTCTATAAACAAATTATATACATATCGTTTAATTTTCATTAATTGGGATGATAACAATTATTACCTTTGGCATGGGTGCAAAATCACGTATTCGAATTCTTTTGGCATTTGATATTATCAATGACTGTGAAATTGAGAATCCATTTTTTCGATTCCAAGATACCAACTTTTGTGATATAGGATTCATAGCAAGCCTAGATAAACATGTCAATATATATATATAATTGTGAGAATTATATTGTCATATATAATTGATTAATATTATACAATCATAACATACCACACTCGAATATGATTTGTATAACAGAATGAATGATTGATATATAACTTGCTGTATTTGCATGTAGCAAGACATGGACCTAGAAGTTGAGAAAAGATAATTTATTAATATCAATATTTGTATATGCATGTAGATATTATAAAAGTGAATAAAAAGTAATCCTACCATGATAATCTTTAACTGTTAATCCAGTGGCAAACAAAATATTATCATTCTCTAGAGTATGATATAGTTGCATGCCATCAGTTGTTGCAAACACATCCCATAGAGTTAGTCTTACCAATGTGAAACTGTTTTTACAATTAAAAAAAAGTTGAGATTAGAAAAAATAATATAATCAGTTGTTGCAAACACATCCCATTTAGAACATTAGTATTGTTTGTCAATGTGGTGACTCTTGAAACATTTTGGTGGAAGTGAACACCCTCTGATGTGGAAGGCATAAGAACTCCTGTATTTTAAATTGCAGCAAAATATATATATATGTATTGAGTATAAAAACTAATGTTTCAATTAATATATATGAAAATGATAATACTTAAGAGCTTACTTGTGGCATTTCGAACATTCGTTCTATAATGCAATTGTTTGTCACGTAGAACACATACTCTTAATTGACGTGCTTCTTTTTGAAGTTGTTTCAATTTATCCTTGAATATGGGATCATCATGATCAGTCTGGCGTGAAATGAGTAATTTTCTTTTTCGACATAGTCGATTGATTTTAGCAGTAACTGAATGACGTTCCATCCTGGAAAAACACAGAGATTGTCACAACGCAAACAAATTTATTTCCTCATCATGTGATCGAAATATAGTGTAAAAAAACACAATCAGTTAAAATAAATTCACCGTGTGATCAAAACGGAATGTAAAAAGTACAATCACATCACATTTTTCTCATAATAAAAAAATAAATGAAAAAAAAAAGAACCATTAATTTAACTACAATACAATCACATTAAAAAAAGAACCATTGAACTAATTACAATCACATTTTTCTTTTTGTGAGAGTTTATATTTATCTAACTTTAATCATATTAAAAAATTAAAAAATTAAAAATAAAATTATAATAGTAAATAAAAAGATTAAATAACATTAAAAATTAGTTAATCACATTTTTTTAACTATTAAACTAACTACAATCACATTAAAAAAAGAATCATTCAACTAATTACGATCACATTTTTCTTTTTGTGAGAGTTTATATTTATCTAACTTTAATCATTAAAAAAAATTAAATAACATTAAAAATTAGTTAATCACATTTTTTTAACTATTAAACTAACTACAATCACATTAAAAAAAGAATCATTCAACTAATTACAATCACATTTTTTTTTTGTGAGAGTTTATATTTATCTAACTTTAATCATATTAAAAAAGTAAAAATAAAATTAAAATAGTAAATAAAAAGATTAAATAACATTTAAAATTAGTTAATCACATTTTTTTTAACTATTAAACTAACTACAATCACATTAAAAAAAGAATCATTCAACTAATTATAACTAACTACAATCATATTAAAAAATTAAAAATTAAATTAAAATAGTAAATAAAAAGATTAAATAACATTAAAAAAAACAAACATTGATGTAACTGCAACAATCATATTAAAAAAAAGAGTCATTGAACAAACTACAATCACATCACATTTTTCCCATAATAAAATAAATAAATTAAAAAAAAGAGCTATTAAACTAACTACAATCACATTAAAAAAAAGAATTATATTAAAAAATTATAATCACATTAAACTAACTAATTATAATGACATTTTTCTTTTTGTGAGGGTTTATAACTAACTAATTATAATGACATTTTTCTTTTTGTGAGGGTTTATATTTATCTAACTTTAATCATATTAAAAAAGTAAAATAGTAAATAAAAAGTTAAAATAACATTAATACAATCACATTAAAAAAAGAATCATTCAACTAATTATAATCACATTTTTTCTTTTTATCTAACTTTAATCATATTAAAAAATCAAAAACTAATTATAATCACATTTTTTCTTTTTATCTAACTTTAATCATATTAAAAAATCAAAAATAAAATCAAGAAAACCATTGAACTAACTTTAATCATATTAAAAAATTAAAATAGTAAATAAAAAGATTAAATAACATTAATACAATCACATTAAAAAAAAAGAATCATTCAACTAATTATAATCACATTAAAAAATCAAGAAAACCAAAAATAAAATCAAGAAAACCATTGAACTAATTTTTGATTAACTACAATATTTTTTATCTAACTTTAATCATATTAAAAAATCAAATATAAAATCAAGAAAACCATTGATTTTTTCTTTTTATCTAACTTTAATCATATTAAAAAATCAAAAACTAATTATAATCACATTTTTTCTTTTTATCTAACTTTAATCATATTAAAAATTCAAAAATAAGAAATAAAATCAAGAAAACCATTGAACTAATTTTTGATTAACTACAATATTTTTTTATCTAACTTTAATCATATTAAAAAATCAAAAACTAATTATAATCACATTTTTTCTTTTTATCTAACTTTAATCATATTAAAAATTCAAAAATAAGAAATAAAATCAAGAAAACCATTGAACTAATTTTTGATTAACTACAATATTTTTTTATCTAACTTTAATCATATTAAAAAATAAAAAATAAAATCAAGAAAACCATTGAACTAATTTTTGATTAACTACAATATTAAAACAGTAAATAAAATCAAAAAAACCATTGTACTAACTACAATATTAAAACAGTAAACAAAAGAAAAAGTTAAGAAGGAGAAATTAAACAAAAATAACACTTACTGTTTGCATATGTAGTCACTGAAGCTGAAAGTATGGAAATGAGAACTGAAGAAGGAGAAAGCAAAAAAAGTTAAGAAAAATATGTGTATTGGAGGAGTTATAAAGAAAAAATTAAGAGGGAAAAAATGTCTTGGGAAGGATAAAATTAAGAGGGAAAAAATTAAGAGGGAAAAATAAATAAACACTTATTAAATAAGACTTGATTACAATTGTCTCTTGGGATGCAAATTACATGTATAAGATGCAAAAAGTAATGGCCCTGAAGAAGAAAACCGAGAAAAAAATGTCTTGGGAAGGATAAAATTAAGAGAGAAAAAATTAAGAGGGAAAAATAAATAAACCCTTATTAAATAAGACTTGATTACAATTGTCTCTTGGGATGAAAATTACATGTATAGGATTTTCTTTTTAATCATATTAAAAAATCAAAAACTAATTATAATCACATTTTTTCTTTTTATCTAACTTTAATCATATTAAAAATTCAAAAATAAGAAATAAAATCAAGAAAACCATTGAACTAATTTTTGATTAACTACAATATTTTTTTATCTAACTTTAATCATATTAAAAAATAAAAAATAAAATCAAGAAAACCATTGAACTAATTTTTGACTAACTACAATATTAAAACAGTAAATAAAATCAAAAAAACCATTGTACTAACTACAATATTAAAACAGTAAACAAAAGAAAAAGTTAAGAAGGAGAAATTAAACAAAAATAACACTTACTGTTTGCATATGTAGTCACTGAAGCTGAAAGTATGGAAATGAGAACTGAAGAAGGAGAAAGCAAAAAAAGTTAAGAAAAATATGTGTATTGGAGGAGTTATAAAGAAAAAATTAAGAGGGAAAAAAATGTCTTGGGAAGGATAAAATTAAGAGGGAAAAAATTAAGAGGGAAAAATAAATAAACACTTATTAAATAAGACTTGATTACAATTGTCTCTTGGGATGCAAATTACATGTATAAGATGCAAAAAGTAATGGCCCTGAAGAAGAAAACCGAGAAAAAAATGTCTTGGGAAGGATAAAATTAAGAGAGAAAAAATTAAGAGGGAAAAATAAATAAACCCTTATTAAATAAGACTTGATTACAATTGTCTCTTGGGATGAAAATTACATGTATAGGATTTTCTTTTTAATCATATTAAAAAATCAAAAACTAATTATAATCACATTTTTTCTTTTTATCTAACTTTAATCATATTAAAAATTCAAAAATAAGAAATAAAATCAAGAAAACCATTGAACTAATTTTTGATTAACTACAATATTTTTTTATCTAACTTTAATCATATTAAAAAATAAAAAATAAAATCAAGAAAACCATTGAACTAATTTTTGATTAACTACAATATTAAAACAGTAAATAAAATCAAAAAAACCATTGTACTAACTACAATATTAAAACAGTAAACAAAAGAAAAAGTTAAGAAGGAGAAATTAAACAAAAATAACACTTACTGTTTGCATATGTAGTCACTGAAGCTGAAAGTATGGAAATGAGAACTGAAGAAGGAGAAAGCAAAAAAAGTTAAGAAAAATATGTGTATTGGAGGAGTTATAAAGAAAAAATTAAGAGGGAAAAAAATGTCTTGGGAAGGATAAAATTAAGAGGGAAAAAATTAAGAGGGAAAAATAAATAAACACTTATTAAATAAGACTTGATTACAATTGTCTCTTGGGATGCAAATTACATGTATAAGATGCAAAAAGTAATGGCCCTGAAGAAGAAAACCGAGAAAAAAATGTCTTGGGAAGGATAAAATTAAGAGAGAAAAATTAAGAGGGAAAAATAAATAAACCCTTGGGATGAAAATTACATGTATAGGATTTTCTTTTTAATCATATTAAAAAATCAAAAACTAATTATAATCACATTTTTTCTTTTTATCTAACTTTAATCATATTAAAAATTCAAAAATAAGAAATAAAATCAAGAAAACCATTGAACTAATTTTTGATTAACTACAATATTTTTTATCTAACTTTAATCATATTAAAAAATAAAAAATAAAATCAAGAAAACCATTGAACTAATTTTTGATTAACTACAATATTAAAACAGTAAATAAAATCAAAAAAACCATTGTACTAACTACAATATTAAAACAGTAAACAAAAGAAAAAGTTAAGAAGGAGAAATTAAACAAAAATAACACTTACTGTTTGCATATGTAGTCACTGAAGCTGAAAGTATGGAAATGAGAACTGAAGAAGGAGAAAGCAAAAAAAGTTAAGAAAAATATGTGTATTGGAGGAGTTATAAAGAAAAAATTAAGAGGGAAAAAAATGTCTTGGGAAGGATAAAATTAAGAGGGAAAAAATTAAGAGGGAAAAATAAATAAACACTTATTAAATAAGACTTGATTACAATTGTCTCTTGGGATGCAAATTACATGTATAAGATGCAAAAAGTAATGGCCCTGAAGAAGAAAACCGAGAAAAAAATGTCTTGGGAAGGATAAAATTAAGAGAGAAAAAATTAAGAGGGAAAAATAAATAAACCCTTGGGATGAAAATTACATGTATAGGATTTTCTTTTTAATCATATTAAAAAATCAAAAACTAATTATAATCACATTTTTTCTTTTTATCTAACTTTAATCATATTAAAAATTCAAAAATAAGAAATAAAATCAAGAAAACCATTGAACTAATTTTTGATTAACTACAATATTTTTTTATCTAACTTTAATCATATTAAAAAATAAAAAATAAAATCAAGAAAACCATTGAACTAATTTTTGATTAACTACAATATTAAAACAGTAAATAAAATCAAAAAAACCATTGTACTAACTACAATATTAAAACAGTAAACAAAAGAAAAAGTTAAGAAGGAGAAATTAAACAAAAATAACACTTACTGTTTGCATATGTAGTCACTGAAGCTGAAAGTATGGAAATGAGAACTGAAGAAGGAGAAAGCAAAAAAAGTTAAGAAAAATATGTGTATTGGAGGAGTTATAAAGAAAAAATTAAGAGGGAAAAAAATGTCTTGGGAAGGATAAAATTAAGAGGGAAAAAATTAAGAGGGAAAAATAAATAAACACTTATTAAATAAGACTTGATTACAATTGTCTCTTGGGATGCAAATTACATGTATAAGATGCAAAAAGTAATGGCCCTGAAGAAGAAAACCGAGAAAAAAATGTCTTGGGAAGGATAAAATTAAGAGAGAAAAAATTAAGAGGGAAAAATAAATAAACCCTTATTAAATAAGACTTGATTACAATTGTCTCTTGGGATGAAAATTACATGTATAGGATGCAAAATTAATACCCTGGGGTTTGACCGAGGCTTTAAAAAATTAAAAGTCATTTATACCGAGGCTTTAAAAAATTAAAAGTCATGTACACAATAATTACATGTATAGATGGGTCTCTTGGAAATGCAAAAAGTAATTTTTTTTTTAAAAAAAAATAAAAAATCAGAAAATTAGGATTGGCATATTGGAGCTTCCACAGGCCTTGGGGGTTAAAACCCCCTTTTGTTTAATATATAGTATAGATGTGTTGGAATTTTCAAGAAATTTTTTTTATACTTATTCTTAATAAATTAAAGTGTTATTATGAGGAATAATAATCATATGTGTTGGGACTTTTCAAAGAATTTATATGTGTTGGATTTTAAAGAATTTTTTTTATGTTTGTTCTTAATGCATTAAAATGTTATTATTAGGGTAAGACTTGGGGGTTAGGATAAGTTAATAAATGCTCAAGTTTTTTTTTTTTAATCAAAAAATTAAGAAATTTAGATTGGGAGATTGAAGCTCCCACAAGACTTGGGGTTAAAAACCTCATTTTATTTAATATATAGTATAGATAGATATGTTGGATTTCAAAGAATCTTTTTTATGCTTGTTCAATGCATTAAAGTGTTATTATGAGGGTAAGACTTTGGGGTTGGGAGAAGTTAATAAATGCTAAGGTTTTTTTTTTTTTAAGTCAAAAAATCAAGAAATTTAGATTGAGAGATTGGAGCTCCCACAAGGCTTAGGGTTAAAAACACCCTTTTGCTTAATATATAGTATAGATAAACCAATCACCAAGCAATTCCAATATTATATTGAAAGAATTTAATAAGTGTTATTTTTTTTTCAAAAAAAAAACAAAAAAATTAAGAGAGAAAAAAATTATATTGAAAGAATTTAATAAGTGTTTTTTTTTTTTTTTTCAAAAAACAAAACAAAAAAATTAAGATGGGTCTCTTGAGAGCCATTGACACCATGATTACATGGATCTCTTGGGTCACTCTCTCTCTCACATTTCATATGTGAATTGTGATTTTTAAATGTTTTCTCTTTTTTTTTATTTTTTTTATTTTATAAATGTCTTCTTTTTTCCTTTTTATATTATATTAAAGTTTAATATGTGTTGGACTTTTTAAGAAATTAAATGTCTTTTTTTTATTATATTATATTAAAGTTTAATATTTTGATAATAATCATATGTGTTGGACTTTTCAAGAAATTTTTTTTATGCTTGTTCTTAATGCATTAAAGTGTTATTATAAGGGATAATAATTATATGTGTTGGGACTTTTCAAGGAATTCATGTGTGTTGGATTTCAAAGAATTTTTTTTATGCTTGTTTTTAATGCATTAAAGTATTATTATGATGGTAAGACTTGAGAGTTGGGAGAGGTTAATAAATGCTAAGATTTTTATTTTAAAAAAAATCAAAAAATCAAGAAATTTAGATTGGGAGATTGGAACTCCCACAAGGCTTGGGGTTAAAAACCCCTTTTTGCTTAATATATAGTATAGACTAGCATATCACCTGTGCTATACACGTGCTGTGTTTACAATTATTTATATATGTGAATTGCAATTTTTAAATATTTTTTTTTAATGTCTTCTTTTCATTTTCATTTTTATATATTATATTAAAGTTTAATATTTTGATAATAATCATATGTGTTGGAATTTTTAACGAATTAAATGTCATTTTTTTTATTTTATATTATATTAAAATTTAATATTTTGATAATAATCATATGTGTTGGACTTTTCAATGATTTTTTTTTATACTTATTCTTAATGCATTAAAGTGTTATTATGAGGGATAATAATCATATGTGTTCGGACTTTTCAAAGAATTCATGTGTTGGACTTTTTAAGGAATTTTTTTTATACTTGTTCTTAATGCATTAAAGTGTTATTATAAGGGTAAGGCTTGGGGCTTCGGAAAAGTTAATAAATGCTAAGTTTTTTTTTTTAAATAAAAAAATTAGGAAATTTAGATTGGGATATTGGAGCTCATACAAGGTTTTATAATTTTTTTAAAAAAATCATTATAATTATCTTAAAGTAATATAATATTTTGTCTTCTGATATACATGAAATTTATAAGTTAACTTTTATGTTTACAACTTTTTAAATTATTAGTTTAAAAAAATTAAAATATATATATAAATCTATTTAGTGAAATTTTGATAATTTATATTAAAAAAAGTTAAACCTAATTAAATGAGATTAAATGAGTTATGACATATCTCTTTTTGTTATAAAAATATACAAATTTAAAAGTTATAATTAAGACAAATATACAATTTTATTATTAAATATGAAGTAAAGTGATACTTAACAATAAGTAACAATAATTTAAGTTACATTTTTTTTTATTTCAATTTCATAACCAAAAATGCAATATGAATATAATACACATATGGATTTCTAATATTTAATAATAAGAAGATTTCAAAATATTTTCAAACTTTCATCATTTTCTTTTAATTTTTTTTATCTAATTTGATTTTAAATTTGAATAAAAAGTTTGATTTGATATGAATTACTTTAACTTTTTCATTAAATTTTTATCAATTTTTAAAAGAACTTTCATTCTCATCCCAATTTTTTTTTTCTTTTCACCAATTTTGATGGAAAAAACAATAATTTTCAACGTTTCATTTCTTTAAATTTTTATCAAATTATAATTTGATAAAAAAAATATTAAGGGTTGAAATTCTCTTAATTGGAATTATAGTGGAATAACATCTTGAAATAGTCAAAGTTTGAGTATGTGGTTGGTTGAAATGTATAATTTAATTAATTCTCTTCTCATATTTGTATAAAAATTGACACTTATGACTATATCATTATAAGTCAAATTAGGAAAAAAAATTTGAGGTGTCAAATATTTTCCATTTGTAAATATCCTACATATTAAAAAAAGAAAAAAAAAAGTGTAGCTTTTGGATATGTGTTTATTAGTTTTGTTTTATAGACATAAACAGTTAATGTTTCAATTTAAAAAATTAAAAGTAAAAAAAAAATAGATTGGATTTTTTAGAGGTAAAAGAAGTCATCTAACTCTTCTATATACTATTTAAGATGGATTATTTAATCACTTAAAAAAAATAGAAATTATATTTAGATATTATCCCTATATATTTTGCTATTATATACAATTATAGCTGTAACAAACTATAATATATATGAAAAGTTTTAATAAGCTTTTATTTTCAATTAATTGAATTATAATTAACAAACTAACAAATAGCATAAATGGTATAATAGGATATAAAGAGGATAAAAATAAAGAACATAATGATATTTAAAAGTTTTAAATTTACCTACTTATACAAAAATCTAAGGTTATAGTAAAATCTTGAATTCTCAATAAATTTTCACATTTTCTATAAAATAAAATGACACTAAAAAATAAAAAATTTGATACCCATTTTTTTACTTCAATTTTATTGTCTTTATTAAAGAAAACAAAATCCAATCAAAATCTTTAGAACAAAACGGATATAGATACTTCGATTACAACCATAATCACCAATAATTCTTCTCCACCATGCAAACTTGTTAACAAACACATAAACCTCACTAAAAATCAAAATCAAAACCAAAACCAAAACCAAACCAACAGCAGGGAAAGAGAATCACATAGGAAAAAAATAAAATTAAAAAACAAATAAATTTATGGAGTGAGAGAATATTACCTCTAACAACTTAGACCTCACATAACCCAATCCGTTAGCTCCTCCGCTAGTGCTTGCAAAGTCTAGGAGTTGGGATGACTAATCATATTATTCTTTAAATAAGACTTGAAAATTGATTAATTTGTCCCATTAAGTGATTTAAAATTTTGATAGATATGCATTAGAAAATAGATAATTATATTACTAAATCATAATTCAAATTTAGGTATTGTCATATTTTTTTGAGATCTATATCTAAATTCTTATATTTTTTTTTTATTATTTTTGTGTGTTTCTATTTTATTTTATTTTTTTGCTATTTATTTAGGATAGAGTTGTGGGTTTCTATTTTTTTTAAAAAAAATTAATTTATCTGTGATTTCTATTTATTTTTAATTATTATTATTTAGGTAAGTTATGATGTGGGTTAGATATGTGAGTTTTATTGAAAGTATGATGGTGGGAGATATTTTAAAATTAGATTTATTTAGATAAACTTTAAAGATTTTTAAAATTTAAAATTGGATATTAAGATGCAAAAAAAAAAAACAAATTAATTGAATAAATAAAAAACAAATTTATTAATTTTTAGTCTTTTTTTATGCTATAATATAATATATAAAATATAGATAGATATTCATAACTTTCATGAAAAATATTATCTGATTTTTTGGAAAAGAAAGAAAGAAGGCAACTTTTAATATACATATTTTTTTTTTTGGAAATAGGTGAGAGGGATTAGGATGTAGAGGTTATGAAAATATTTTTGTTATCTTTCCATTTGAAATCCATAAATTAAGGGATAATTATTATTTCTATAATAATTAAATAAATAAATCAATCAATAGTTTTTTTTTTTAAATCTATTTTATAAATTGAAAAATCAATAATTTTAGAGAATTGATTAATTTGTCCTATTAAGTGATTTAAAATTTTGATAGATATACATCAAAAACTAGATAATCATATTACTAAATCATAATTCAAATTTAAATATTGTTAAATCTTTTTGAGATCCATATCTAAATTATTATCTTCTTTATGTTTTGTATGGTTTCCTTTTCTTTTTTTTTTTTTTAATTTATTTTAGATGGAGTTGTGGGTTTCTATTTGTTTTAAATTATTATTATTTAGGTAAGTTATGATGCGAGTTAAATATGTGAAAGATATGTGAATTTTATTGATTTAAAGTATAATAGTGGAAGATATTTTCAAATCAGATTTGTTAAAATTGGATATTAGGAGGCAAAATAAATATTTTAACTGAATAAATAAAAATCAAATTTATTAATTTTATCTGTTTGTATATTTGATTTTTAATTTTTTTTTTGGTTATGTTATAATATAATGCATAAGATATGGATAGATACTCACAACTTTTATGAAAAAATACAAAGGAATGCAAGTTTTAATATTATTTTTTGAAAATTGGTGAGAGAAATTATGATGGAGAAATTATGAAATATTTTTGTTATCTTCCCATTTGAAATCCATAAATTGATGAATAATTATTATTTCAAAAATAATTAAATAAATAAATCAGCCAATAGATTTTTATAATCTATTTTATAAATTAAAAAATTAATAATTTTAGAATGAAAGTTTGGAACTCTTAGGAGGCTTCTCATTAGAAATCTCCTTTTTTTTCTTATATAATATATAGATAGATAGATAGATATAGATATTTATATTTGTTTTAGATATTTTTTTAATATACAAATTATTTTTTTTAGATTTTTTATAAAAATAATTTAACAATCTCATCACTAACCATAGTGTACGGAAAAATTTGAAAAGAGTGCTGCAATAACTATGAGAGAAATCAAAAAGGTTTGTGGGTTGGGAAAAGTCAATAAATGCTGAGGTTTTTAAAAAAAAAAATCAAAAAATTAGAAAATTAAGGTTGGGATATTGGAGCTCCTACAAGGCTTGTGGGTTAGAAACCCCATTTTTCTTATATAATACTATCCTATCACCCGTGCTATGCACGAGATAATTATAGATATTTATATTTTTTTTAGATTTTTTTTTAAAATATAAATTATGTTTTTTAAGATTTTTTATAAAAATAATTTAACAATCTTATCACTAACCATAGTGTATATGAGAAGTTGAAAAGAGTACTACAGTAACTATGCAAGGGTTGTATCTATAATTATTTGTATAAGGGGATTTTAAATGCTGATCAGGAGATTTTGACAAAATCAATAAATGTTGAGGTTTTTTTTTTAATAAAAAATTTAGAAAATTAAAATTAGGATATTGGAGCTCCCACAAGGCTTGGGGGGTTAGAAACTCATTTTTCCTTTATATATACTAGCTTATCACCCGTGCTATGCACGAGATAATTATAAATATTTATATTTGTTTTAGATTTTTTTTAATATATAAATTATGTATTTAAAGATTTTTTATAAAAATAATTTAACAATCTCATCACTAACCATAGTGTATGAGATAAGTTAAAAAGGGTACTGCAATAATTATGCACGGATTGTATCTATAATTATTTGTATGAGGTGATTTTATATGCTGATTAGGGAATTTTGGCCAAATCAATAAATCCAGGCATGTGAAAAGGCATGTGGATTGAAAAAAGTTAATAAATTTTGACCAAACCAATAAATGCTGAGTTTTTTTTTCAAATAAAAAATTTAGAAAATTCAGATTGGGATATTTAAATAAAAGTTAATAAATGCTGAAGTTAATAATGCTATCTAACTAACTACAATCACATTTTTCTCATAATAAAAAAAAAAAAAAAAAGAACCATTAAAATAGTAAATAAAAAGATTATTTAGAACCATTGAACAAATTACAATCACATTTTTTTTTTGAGTGTTTATGTTTGTCTAACTTCAATCATATTAAAAAATAAAATTATAAACAAAAGGAGATTATTTTAATCATACAAATCACAATTTTTTTAATGCTATCTAATCATCATCAATAATTAAAAAAATCAATTACAAATTAAGTCAATTGATAATTAAAAAAAACAATAATTTATTTTTCAAAAAACATAGCGAGTTAAAAGATCAATTATAATTTTTTTTGGTCAAAAAACAATCTAATCATCATCAATAATTGGTACATTATGTAACCCTAATAAGTACAATTCATTTTGTTTTTCAAAAAACACAGTGAGTTCAAAATTAAATCACAAATTAAGTGAATTGATAGTTAAAAAAACACAATAATTTTTTTTCAAAAAACACAATGAGTTAAAAAAATCAATTACAATTTTTTTTTTCAAAATACAATCTAATCATTATCAATAATTGGTACTTTAAAAATCAAATCAGAAAAAAAATCAAATCAAATCACAAATATTTTTATGCTATCTAACTACAATCATATTTTTTTCATAAATAATTGTAAAGAAAAACCATTAAAATAGTAAATAAAAAATTAAATCACATTTAAAAAAAGAACCATTGAACAAATTACAATCACATCACATTTTTTCCATAATAAAATAAATAAATAAATGAAAAAAAGAACCATTGACTAACTACAATCACATTAAAAAAAAAGAACCATTGAACTAACTACAATCACATTTTTTTCTTATGAGTGTTTATGTTTTATCTAACTTCAATCATATTAAAAATAAAATTAAAATAGTAAATAAAAAGATTAAAAAACATTAAAAAAAAAAAAACCATTGAACTAACTATAACAATCATATTAAAAAAAAGAGTCATTGAACAAATTACAATCACATCACATAATTTTAAATGAAAAAAAAAGAACTATTAAACTAACTACAATCACATTAAAAAAAAAGAATCATTCAACTAATTATAATCACATTTTTCTCTTTGTGAGGGTTTATATTTATCTAACTTCAATCATATTAAAAAATCAAAAATAAAATTAAAATAGTAAATAAAAAGATTAAATAACATTAAAAAAAAATCATTGAACTAACTACAACAATCATATTAAAAAAGAGAGCCATTGAACAAACTACAATCACATCACATTTTTCCCATAATAAAATAAATAAATGAAAAAAAGAACTATTAAACTAACTACAATGACATTAAAAAAAAAGAATCATTCAACTACTTATAATCACATTTTTCTCTTTGTGAGGGTTTATATTTATCTAACTTCAATCATATTAAAAAATCAAATTATAATTCTTTATTCGCTAGACAAATCACAAATATTTTTATGCGCTATCTAACTACAATATTAAAATAGTAAACAAAAGAAAAAGTCAAGAAAGAGAAAACAAAAAGAAGACTTATTGTTTGCATACGTGGTTACTGAAGTTGAAAGTGTAGAAGTGAGAAGTCAAGAAGGAGCAAAAAAGGAGACTTACTGTTTGCAATAGGTATGTGAAAAGTTAAAAAGAGTGTTTGTGTAATGCCCTCAAAATAAACCCATAAATCATACATTCAAGACATCCATAAACTTAAGAGAATAAAGCATAATTCTATATATCAGAGTATTCATTACAAAAGTATTACATGTTGACATCAAAAGTAAATGCCCTACAGGCTTACAATTTTCCAGGCCAACACTTGATTACAAAAAGAGAGTACTAACTCAAAACACAAAATAAGCCCTTGGCTTGATTTACATGTAATATACAAAATAATCACAAAAAGGAAGCCTTCAGCTTCTACAACCTCCCAAGTTACATCCTTGGAGGTGGCATATCACCTGTACCTGAAAATGATGTCCCATATAGGGTGAGCCAACGCCCAGTAGAGATATGTTAAACATAATATGAGCAATAACTAAAATATTAGCATTTGATAAATGTTTAACTCATACAAACCAACGTACAACACAATCCAATTCCATGACAGATATGTCCATATTTCATTCCACTTTCCTTTACTTATCAAATTTTTAATTCATAACATGGCTCAGAACCTGGCCAACAATTTAATGAGACTACAACTCATATTAAAGCACTTCCTTTTTAAATAAGAAAACAACTCATATCAAAACACTTCCATACTTCACAATAGATACACATATTTGCTATATCAATGTCTTATTAAAACACTTCCATACTTCACAATAGATACACATATTTGCTGTATCAATGAAGTTCATCACCTATCTCCTCCCAAATAATATCCGATTTAGGAGTCCATCCCCTATCTCCTCCCAAACCGTGGAGTACATCCCCTATCTCCTCCCATACAATACAATGTATATAAACACTTATCATATACAATGATCAATCATTACACATATTCGATGTATTATTCCAACTGTCATATTCAATAACATATTCAACGTGATTAGTCTCAATTTTCCCTAATCAACATACAGTGTCTACAACAATCAAGACTATCCTCCACCGATAGCCCAAAGCAATTATTTCTAAACAGATAATAAATGCATCAACAGATAAATTATCAATATTTCCAAAGGTGAGTGATTAACTTATCCAACTCCACCATTCATTCTCATAACTCCTCAACTTCATTATTTCCAACTCAATTAAATATTTTCATAACTTTCCAAATTAATTGTACAAATTAATTCATAACAACAAATTAGGGCTTTCCTCCCATTTTTTTTCAACATTGACCCAAAGGCTCAAATATTTTCATTAAACATCAATAACCCCATTTTAAGACCCAAAATATACATGTATGAGTCAAAAAGAACAAAACTCCTCTTTATATATTTTGAAACCCTAACCCCCAAAATTATAGCGATCCCGGTTTTTCCTTTGTTGTTTAACTGTAATCCGGACTCGGTTCCGTGGATGTGTTGTTGTCTTATTCTCATTTCTATCCTTTACTCCTTATTTCAGAGTTTTGGGTTGTGTTGGGAAAGTTGGGAATAAGCTAGTTGTGTTTTAAAACGTAGAACTTTTGTCCAGTTTTTGGTCTCTCTGCTCGAGCGGCGCTTCTGACGCTCGAGCGGGCATTTGTTGTTGCTTCTCTGGTCGAGCGGGGGTTTTGGCGCTCGAGCAGGAAAATCACCCTCCCAGTATTTCCTCTGCAGTGTTAGACGCTCGAGCGGGAGTTTGGATGCTCGAGTGGGGAGTTTTACGTTCGAACGGGGGCCTGGTTCAGCAAAAGTTCTAGGAGTGTGTATCCGCCGCTCGAGCGGGAGTCTGTGAGTGACGCTCGAGCGGGGTTTTCCACCCTCGAGCGGGGCGATTTTTATATCAACTTCGGGATTCCATTTTTGAATCACTTTTCAACATCCTTTTTCTCTCTTACTTTTCCGAAAAATCCATTTGAGAGCTTCTCTCTCTAAACCCTTCACTTCTCTCTAAGTATTGATCTAGTGAGAGTTATCTCCTCACCTTGGGCCTTTACAAAAGTTGTGTTGATCGTCGAGGGCTACATTTTGATCCGAACATATTGAGTTTTGGAGCACTTTGAGTTTCGTCATCTTCTTCCTTTGAGCTCCGAATTTGAGGTAGGGATATCCTACTCCTTCTCATGAGCTTTGTCTTTGAATTTTAGCATTTTGATATGTTAGAAGTTGTTGTGTAATTTAGAGAAAGTTTGGGCCTTTGTGTAATTTTACAAAAGTTGGAGTTTTAAATATATAAAACCTATATGCATGTTTGGCATGGAGAAATGGGATTAATGTTGAAATATTGATGAAAATGGAACCTTAGGGTTGTTATGTAATTTATGGGAAAATGCCTTAATTATATTGATAAATTAATTTGTGAGATTAATTTGAGAAATGAGAAATGGAATTGAAAATGTTGGAATTGGGAATGTATGGGATTAAAGGGTGTAGTTGGATTGTTTATTACTCACCAAATTGAAATGTCGATATTTTATCCATTTGGTGCATTTATTTTCTGTTTAGAAATAACTGCTTTGGGCTATTGGTGGAGGATAGTCTTGATTGTTGTAGACAACGCATAATGATTAGGCAAACTAAAACTAATCGATTGAGTGTGCTATTGAATATAGCGATTGGAATAATACATTAACTTTATGTATTGATTGTTTGTATATGATAACTGTTTATATACATTGCTTGTGTGGGAGTAGATGGGGGATGCACTCCACGGTTTATTGGGAGATGGGGGATGGACCTCTAAACTGGATTTTGTGTGACATTGATACAGCACTACAATGTGTATCAAATGTTGATTATGAAGTGTTTGAATTGATTTGATATAGCACTAAAATGTATATCGTTATCAATTGTGATGTATAGAAGTGTTTCTATGTTATGTTGATGCAGCACCAAAATGTGTATCTTCGGTAAAGTATGGAAGTGGTTTAAGTGATATTGATACAACATCAAAATGTGTATCCTTTATGAATGATGAAAGTGTTTTAAAGACGAGTTACAATCTCATTAAATTATTTGGCCAAGTGTTAAACCTTGTTTTCAAACTCAAAGTTGAAAAGAAACGGAAATGAAATGGAACATGGACTTTAAGGTCGTGAAACTAAAATGTGTTTAGAAAGATTGTAAAAGTGTTGACCATCTATCATCTGCTAATCTATTAGTCATTGTTCATAGCTGGTTTAGTGTATTTCTACTAGGCTGTGGCTCACCCTATATGGGAACATCGTTTTCAGGTACAGGTAGCATGCCACCTCCAAGGACATAGCTTGGGAGGCTAGAGGTGGACAAACTTTTTGTTGTCTTACTTTCTTTTGATGTATTACATGTAGATTCAAGCCAAGGGCTTAATGTGTAATTGAGTTAGTACTCTCCTTTTTGTAACCAAGTGTTAACTTGGAAAGCTGTAAGCCCATAGGGCATTTGCTTTTGTTGTTAACATGTAATACTTTTTGTAATGAATTACTCTGATGAATAGAAGGATGTTGATCTGTTATATATCAATGCATGTCAATATTGATGGGTTTAATGTTATTTTTTTGAGGGCATGACAACTTGGTATCAGAGCGTACCGGGTTCGAATACTTTGGGTACGTGAGAAGTTATTAGTATCACAATGGATTTGTCTCGCTTGATTAGAGACTTAGATGTAATGTTATATGCTTGTGTGATAACATGCTTATGTGACTACTTGGGTATGGGATTTAGTTTCTGGGATATTGATTGGATCCTTGGGTTTTTGTGAGTCTTGTTGGAAAAGCACTTGATCAATGCTGTTTCTAACCGGAACTCTAGTAACGCCTCGGGACTATCATTATCTGGAAATGAAATTCGTAAGTGCTTACGTGTTTATGTGCTTACGTGGAATGAATTACAACTGTCTATCGTGTTAAGACGCTAGTGGAATAGTTTCGGTACCCTTGTTGTTATGCTAATACCTTTGTTATTTTTACTAGGATGCCTAGACGAGGGAGTTATGATTTCCCTCCTTCCGCACGGGAAGAGTTACGGAAACAGTTTGTGGAGTTACGCCAAGGTACTACACCTTTGGTACGATTTGAAAGATGGTTTGCTAACCTGTCAAGGTTTGCTCCAGAATTGGTGGAGACGGAGGAACTGCGTTGTTCAGAGTTTGAGAGTAAACTGTGTGACGGCATCTGTGTAAGGATTGCGGGGTCTTGGCATAGGAGTTATAGTGTGCTTGTTGAGGCGGCTGCTCATGTTGAGGCAGCGGTGCTAGCTATGGGGCAAAATAGGGAAGAGCCTATAGTTGAGAACGTTGGTCAGATTAGGGAGGAGACCATCTCGGTGACTCCTACAACATATAGGTATTCTAGGCCCAGTAAGAGGTGGAGGCGAAATAATGCTCAGTCCCAGGCTAAGTTCTTTTCTTCGTCAGGGGTTCCGGACTATTCTGTTGGGAGGTCCAGAGAGGTTCAGGTTTCAGGCCAGTTCCAGAGTAGGGAGTCTGCTGGTTGTTTTAGATGTGGTCTGCCGGGCCACAAGTCCTCGATTTGCCCACAGAGGAAGAGAACAGGGTTGGTAGTCCGACCAGTGGTTGTACCACCAGAATCTTCTAGCCAGCCAGGTTTTGGGCCGATCGAATGTTTAGTGGGGAAGCAGTCGTTGGGGCCTTCATCAGCTCAGACTTTGGACCAGGCTCGTGCTCGGAAGCCGCTTACTTGTTGGGTGTGTAATCAGCCGGGTCATATCCAACGTTTCTGTACCCAGCCGGGGGCTTCTTTGGGGGTTTTACAACCTAGTCGGGTCCAGCCTTATTCGACTGGGCAGGGGCAGTATCGTTCTGGGGGACAGACAGGCCAGATTTCGAGGGCCTCAGAGGAGTCGAGTTCCTAAGCCCCAGTTGGGGAAAGTTCGCAGTTGTTCCAAGTATGGCGGTTGGGGCACATCAGTAGTCCTTGTCCGTGGCTTGTAAGCTCATAGGATATCTTGGGTCTGAAGATGACCAACTTTTGCGGTCCAACGAGGGACGGTAGTTGTGGTAATACCTATGGGGTAGTTTTGTTTTGACTAATCCGTTTTGTAATCGGTAAATTATCGTTTTGTAATCATTAGGTTCTGTTGTGTAACCAATGTGTTTTGGAAATGTTGGAACATCAAGGTTGTTTGTTTCTATATATATGTTTATATAGTTATGTGTGCCAGTGCTTATCTATTTTCTTGAAATGGGCAGATTAGAGCATGTAGTGACTCTAAAAGTTTTATTGATGCAGTAAGTTGTTGTGAGACCATAAAATCTTTGGTAATAATGCATTTATATGCGTGCGTTTTGGTTTGAAAAAAAAAAATGAGGGCTGATGAGCCATGTTTTCAAATTTGAAAGGATTACTGAGAGATGTTTATCTTAATCTGGATTACTAGGAGACGAGAACAGTTATACTTGCCGGGTGTTCAAAATTTCATTAGTGTTATCTAATTGATCTTATATGTGCGAAAGTGATGTTGATTTACTATCGTGAGAACTCCTCGAGGGGATGTGAAGTGTGTGATTAATACTAGGTGTAGTATGTATTTAACATGGTGTTTTATGAGGGCATAGTGCATAATCTTATTAGGAATAGACTTGTACCTTCGTGGTAGGTAACGTTGCCAAGTTGGCATATATACTGGTTGGTTGTTTCGATTGAGGGAGTGTTAACCCCTATATGAGGGTATGGTTGTTGGCATCGGGTAGTAGTATATGGGTGTTTCCCAGGTTTTTGGGCTCCTTTATTATGATCGAATGCAATAGGTTTGTACCTTAACATTGGTTAGGTCAGGAGATGCTATCGTAAGGGTTGATCGGGCGTATAGCCCGTGGTTAGGGTGTGACCCGTGGATGGAGTCACAGTGGTATGGTGTTGCGGATGGAGATGTGGGTTAATAGCAAGGAGGGTGAGGACGTTTACTCTTCTGGAAGCTTAGGACGGTGAGTCTTTGGAAGCCTTATCGGCGACATGCAACTGTGGCGGGGGTTCGGTGCAAGGCGGTTGTTCAGTAGTAGTAATGGCTGGTTGTTGGGCACGTAGACCTAGTGTCTTGGTTGTACTCTCTGAATGAATGGCAAATAGGATGTGGAATAAAGGGTGGACCCTATAAGTCGTTGACGGATGAAGGCGCTATGTTTGCTTATGTTCGGTACGAACGGTTACTTGGTAGGATTAAATGTCGTGGTGTAGTAAACCCTGTCAGTTAACTCAGTACGAGGGAAGGGGTATGCAAATTCCGTTACTTCGAGTTCAGTCAAGGTGGTGAGTGAAATCCCTAGATGAGGAAGTTTTGCATAGTATGATGCGTATTAGTGTGTGGTTCGTATGTTGCTATTGGATGATGTGTAGAAGGGGATTAACCTTAAGGAATCCCAGACGGATGCCTTGGTAAGGCTATAGTGTGGTTACTTATGGAATCGCGTGGTTTGAAGTTTGGTAGAGCTAGGTCACTTTGGTATAAGTGTCCGTCGTCCAGTTTGGATAGTGGTAATACGAGTAAGGTGGTGAAATTGTGTGAAGTAAGTGTGGCACACTGTTAGAGTCGTTTCGACTTATTCAGTCTTGTCTGTGTGGTGTAGGCGTGGGGTGTATAAAGTTATCCTTTATGTTGCTGCGTTGTTGGGAACTTCAAACGTTTAGGAGTCCCTATTGTGATAGTACTATTTTTGGGAATTGCGTCATTACTGTGAGTATGGCGGTTTTTGTGGGTTGGTTACGTTGTAATTCGCTTGAGGGAAATTGAGTACTTTTTGTAAACTAAAATGATTTTGAATCGAAACGTGGGTTTATGATCCTTAAAATTTTTTCGAAAATAATTTGAGGAGAATATCTGAGTTCGGCTGTGGCCAGTTGTAATCGATGTGTTTAAGTGGTAACGGTATAAGTCTGAATACCTTTGGGAGAAACCACTTGGGTAAGTAGACTTCAGGTCCGATAGAAACACCCGGATCTATTTGTGGATGTGTGAACATGTGTTGTATACTGTTGAACTTTAAGAGCATTGAGTGTGTCTTAAGTTGAAAAATATTGCATTTGTTTTGGTTCACGGAAGTATCTTGAAACTCGCCTTGAAATGAAAGTTTAATGTGACATTGCATGTGTTGAATGTATTGTAGAATTGGAAATATATCATGAACATTGACTATGATATGAAATTGTGAACCATGCATGTTGGGAATTGTTAGATTTGAAGAAATGTATGTTGTAACAAATATTGTAAATTGCCTCTTGAATAGAGATAAAGTGACCGGTGATGGGTCAGGTTGTTGAACATTGAATTGTAATATTGTTGAGAAATTTCAATGGGAAGTCTTTGGCAAACAAATTGTAGGTGGTCATGTGTTATGAGTAACACCGTGTTTATGAAAAATATTTACCAAACTTTTGAGTTTTGCATGAAAAATGCAAAATTTGTTTCGGAATGTCAACGTTGAAAACTTGACTACTTTTGAGAAATGCCTCATGAATCAGAAAATAATTTCTCATAAATGTATACAAAAGAGTTGTGTTGGTTGTTCTATTTGGAATTATAATTATTGAGTAGTGACTTAGCGTGGAGCGCTAGTCGGGTGTTTTGGTGATTTATCTCGGGTAGGGCTTGGTTATGTTGGAGTATTTGCATACCGAAGGGTTGTTCCCTTTCGGAATGTGTTTCCTTGGTAAACCCTTCTTTTTGTGAGAGTAGATCGAAAAATTGTTAGAAGGTTAGGACTTTTCCTAATGCTCGGGTGTTGGGTGTTGTGTGTTGTGTGATTGGTTGACCTTGTACTTTTAGCGTGTTCCTAATTTCGGGGACGAAATTCTTTAAGGGGGGAAGGTTATAGCGATCCCGGTTTTCCCTTTATTGTTTAACTGTAATCCAGACTCGGTTCTGTGGATGTGTTGTTGTCTTATTCTCATTTCTATCCTTTACTCCTTGTTTAAGAGTTTTGGGTTGTGTTGGGCAAGTTGGGAATAAGCTAGTTGTGTTTTAAAACGTAGAACTTTTGTCCAGTTTTTGGTCTCTCCGCTCAAGCGGCGCTTCTGACGCTCAAGCGGGCATTTGTTGTTGCTTCTCCACTCGAGCGGGGGTTTTGGCGCTCGAGCGGGAAAATCACTCTCCCAGTATTTCCTCTACAGTGTTAGACGCTCGAGCGGGAGTTTGGACGCTCGAGCGGGAGTTTGTGTGTGACGCTCGAGCAGGGAGTTTTAGGCTTGAGCGGGGACCTGGTTCAGCAAAAGTTCTGGGAGTGTGTATCCGCTGCTCGAGCGGGAGTCTGTGAGTGACGCTTGAGCGGGGTTTTCCACGCTCGAGCGGGGCGATTTTTATATCAACTTCGGGATTCCATTTTTGAATCACTTTTCAACATCCTTTCTCTCTCTTACTTTTCCGAAAAAGCCATTTGAGAGCTTCTCTCTCTAAACCCTTCCCTTCTCTCTAAGTATTGATCTAGTGAGAGTTGTCTCCTCACCTTGGACCTTTACAAAAGTTGTGTTGATCGTCGAGGGCTACATTTTGATCCGAACATATTGAGTTTTGGAGCACTTTGAGTTTCGCCATCTTCTTCCTTTGAGCTTCGAATTTGAGGTAGGGATATCCCACTCCTTCTCATGAGTTTTGTCTTTGAATTTTAGCATTTTGATATGTTGGAAGTTGTTATGTAATTTAGAGAAAGTTTGGGCCTTTGTGTAATTTTACAAAAGTTGGGGTTTTAAATATATAAAACCTATATGCATGTTTGGCATGGAGAAATGGGATTAATGTTGAAACATTGATGAAAATGGAACCTTAGGGTTGTTATGTAATTTATGGGAAAATGCCTTAATTACATTGATAAATTAATTTGTGAGATTAATTTGAGAAATGAGAAATGGAATTGAAAATGTTGGAATTGGGAATGTATGGGATTAAAGGGTGTAGTTGGATTGTTTATTACTCACCAAATTGAAATGTCGATATTTTATCCATTTGGTGCATTTATTTTCTGTTTAGAAATAACTGCTTTGGGCTATCGGTAGAGGGTAGTTTTGATTGTTGTAGACAACGCATGATGATTAGGCAAACTAAAACTAATTGATTGAGTGTGCTATTGAATATAGCGATTGGAATAATACATTAACTTTATGTATTGATTGCTTGTATATGATAGCTGTTTATATACATTGCTTGTGTGGGAGGAGATGGGGGATGTACTCCACGGTTTATTGGGAGATGGGAGATGGACCTCTAAACCGGATTTTGTGTGACATTGATACAGCACTACAATGTGTATCAAATGTTAATTATGAAGTGTTTGAATTGATTTGATATAGCACTAAAATGTATATCGTTATCAATTGTGATGTATAGAAGTGTTTCTATGTTATGTTGATGCAGTACCAAAGTATGGAAGTGGTTTAAGTGATATTGATACAACATCAAAATGTGTATCCTTTATGAATGATGAAAGTGTTTTAAAGACAAGTTACAATCTCATTAAATTATTTGGCCAAGTGTTAAACCTTGTTTTCAAACTCAAAGTTGAAAAGAAACGGAAATGAAATGGAACATGGACTTTAAGGTCGTGAAACTGAAATGTGTTTAGAAAGATTGTAAAAGTGTTGACCATCTATCATCTGCTAGTCTATTAGTCATTGTTCATAGCTGGTTTAGTGTATTTCTACTGGGCTGTGGCTCACCCTATATGGGAACATCGTTTTCAGGTACAGGTAGCATGCCACCTCCAAGGACATAGCTTGGGAGGCTAGAGGCGGACAGACTTTTTGTTGTCTTACTTTCTTTTGATGTATTACATGTAGATTCAAGCCAAGGGCTTAATGTGTAATTGAGTTAGTACTCTCCTTTTTGTAACCAAGTGTTAACTTGGAAAGCTGTAAGCCCATAGGGCATTTGCTTTTGTTGTTAACATATAATACTTTTTGTAATGAATTACTCTGATGAATAGAAGGATGTTGATCTGTTATATATCAATGCATGTCAATATTGATGGGTTTAATGTTATTTTTTTTTAGGGCGTGACAAAAATTACCCAGCTTCAACATTACATCAAAATGACTACAAGTTTATGTCAAAGACCATAAATATGAGTAGTTATCCCTATCTCAAATGGAGAGACCAAATGGAGAAGATGAAGGATTTCGAAGGTGCTCCAAACCCAATAATTTTCGGATCAAAATGAAGAGCAAGCCAAACCCCACACTTTATATAAAGGGATCAAGGTAGAAGATCACTTGATCTAGATGATTTTGTAGAGAGAAGTTGAAGTCTAGAGTGAGAAATTCTCAAGTTTGAGTTTTGAAAAGTAGTAGTAGAGAGAGAGAAAGTCGAAAAAGTGATCCAAAAAGTGATTTCATGGACTGATATACAAACAGGTACGCTCGAACGTGGAAAGCCCCGCTCGAGCGTCAGACACAGACTTACGCTCGAGCGTCAAAAGCGCCGCTCGAGCGCCGGATGCACACTTCCAGAAGTTTTGCAGTCAATGGTCCCCGCTCGAGCGTGAAAGTGGACGCTCGAGCTTCCGATGACCTGCAGAACAAAAATACTGGGAGATGAATAACCACGCTCGAGCGTCAAAATGCCCGCTTGAGCGGAGAAGCAAAAACAAAGGGCCCGTTTAAGCGTCAAAAGCCCTGTTCGAGCGTGAAGGCCAAAATCTGGGCATTAACTTTTGGTTTCTAAACACAACCAACCTGCCCAACACAACCCACGACTCAAATATAAAGAGTAAAGGATAGAAATGAGAATAAGACAACGACCAACATCCACGGAACCGAGTCCGGAATACAATTAAACAACGAAGGGAAAACCTTGGAGAAGTTAAAAAGATTTGGAAGAAGTTAATAAGTGCTAATTTTTTTTTTTTCAAAAAAAATCAAAAAAATTAAGAAATTAAGGTTCAGATATTAGAACTTCCACAAAACTTGTGGGTTAGAGATAGATATAAATAAATAGATAGATATAGATATAGATATTTATATTTGTTTTAAATTTTTTTTAATATACAAATTATTTGTTTTGGAAAAGGTACTGCAATAATTATGAGAGAAGTCAAAAAGTCTTGTAGGTTGACAGAAGTCAATAAATGCTGAGATTAATTTTTTTTTTTTTAAAAACAAAAAATTAAAAAATTAGGATTGGCATTTTGAAACTCCCACAGGCCTTGGGAGTTAAAAACTGCCTTTTGCTTAATATATAGTATATATATATATATAGATATATAGATAGTGGTAACCCGTGCTATGCACGGAACTTTATAAATTAAAAAAAAATATATTATAATTATTAGATAAGCTTTAAAGATTTTTTTTTAGTTTTTATTTTTAGTTTTTATTTTTTATGTTATAATATAATATATAAGATATAGATAGATATCCACAACTTAATAAAAAATATTATCTGATTTTTTTCGGAAGAGAAAACGAATGCAAGTTTTAATTTTTTTTTTGAAATTGGTGAGAGAGATTAGGAAGGAGAGATTATGAAATATTTTTGTTATTAAATAAATAAATCAATTAATATTTTCTTAATCTATTTTGTAAATTAAAAAATTAATAATTTTAGAAAATTGATTAATTTGTCCCATTAAGTGATTTAAAATTTTGATAGATATATATAAAAAAATACATAATTATATTACTAAATCATAATTCAAATTTAGATGTTATATTTTTTTGAAATCTATAACTAAATTCTTATCTTCTTTATTTTTGTGTGTAACCATAGTGTATGAGAGAAATTGAAAAAGGTGCTGCAATAATTATGAGAGAAGTCAAAAGAGATTGTGGGTTGGGAGAAGTTAATAAATGTTGAGGTTGGGTTGGGAGAAACAATAAATGCTAAGGTTTTTTTTTTTTTTTTTGTTAAATCAAAAAATTAGAAAATTAGGATTAGGATATTGGAGCTCTCACAAGGCCTGTGAGTTAAAAATCTCTTTTTGCTTAATATATAGTACTAGCCTATCACCCGTGCTATGCACGGGATAATTATAAATATTTATATTTGTTATTAATTTTTTTTAATATATAAATTATGTTTTTAAAGATTTTTTATAAAAATAATGTAACAACCCTCGTTTTGATTTAGTCACACTTGCATACAATCATGTATGATCTTGCCTTGTTATGTTACTTTGCAAGTCTTATCTTGTCTTGTTTTGTTTAAGTGAATTGCTTGCTCGATTTTGTTCTTTGCTTGGTGTGGGGCCGAGGTCGTCTTGAGCTTAGTTCACCTTTGAACCCTTGTACTTAGAATTTATTTTGGAACCACTTGGTAGACCTCCGTCTTCACCCCCGGGCATGTTTGCCGAGATGTCGCTATTTGGGCCGAGGTTCGGAACCAAGGCCGAGGAGTGTATCATCTAGGCCGAGATGTTTTGCACTTGTGATCTTTGTCCTTGGGCAGGTATGGCCTAGACCGAGGTGTGGCACACCCAGGCCAAGGTGTAGCACAGCTTAGTCAAGTGTCGTCCTCCCTAGCCGATGTTTTGTTACCCTGTTGCCGAGCTTTGACTTTAGCCGACATCATTACTTGCCGATGTGTCTTACCTTAACTTCCTGTATACGCTTTGTCAGAGACTTGTCTTATCAATCAGTCACCTTTAGAGCTGAGCCAACCCGGTAGTGCCACGTGTCCGAGCTGTGTGTTAAGACAGCCGACAGGCCTTGAACCAAATCATTTTGTCTCAAATCTTTGTTTTTAGAGAGAGAAGCTCTAGAGGAAGAAGGAAGGAGTTTTAGAGTGAGAGAGTGAAGTTCCGAGCTTGATCTTCGA
Source organism: Camellia japonica (assembly GCA_030407325.1). NCBI lineage: Eukaryota > Viridiplantae > Streptophyta > Magnoliopsida > Ericales > Theaceae > Camellia > Camellia japonica. The sequence goes on along the minus strand of JAPPVO010000019.1, from coordinate 96,168,165 downwards.
AGATCGAACCGTTAGATTTGAGTTTTGAGGTTAGATTCTTGCTCTACTCTAGTTATTCTTATTGACTATCAAGCTGCATTGCATGATTGAATTCGTTTTGCACGCCATGCATTGACTTGAAGTTGGTTTTGAAAAGAAAATGGTGTTCTTGAGTTCTTGAAGAAAAGCCTCGTTTTGATCCGAAAGTTTGGAACTAGAACCATGTTTTTGTGTTTGTTCTTGCATGATTTCCTTGTGTGGGTACCCAGGTCCATGTTTTTGAACTCTTAGCATGAAATCTCAGTTTTTGGAACAAACGAGTTATGATTTTAGCATGCATGTTCTTGATGTTCTTGATGACCTTGTTCTTCATGTTCTTCAAAGGGAAACCCAGGTTTTCCCGACTTCACTTTTGAATGTGGCCATCGGGACCACACCTCGGCAAGGAAGTGTGGGACCTCGGCAAGACCGGACGGTACCCAGTGTGTTTTCATGAGACGAAAAACAGTGTTTAAACTCTTAGCATGTTTTGCTTTGTTTTGACTGGAATCTGGTGGGAGTGCCGGGATCATTGCATGCATGTAAAGCTTGTTTTGAGAATGTATTTGCCATGTGATTGTAGGGCCTTGATCTTTGCTTTGAGCCTACGCCCGAGAAGAACTATGTGAGTGGTATTTCTAATAAAGCTATGTTATACTGTTTTGATAAATCTTGCCTTGCTTTGTTTTGATGAAAGTATTTGTTAAGCATGAATGACTAGCTCTATTTTGATGTATCAAGTATAAGCTTTGTTTGATGTCACCTTTGAAAAGTCCCTTGTGCTGGAGGACTCTAAACTTTCGCAGTACCAAGTATGAAAGTCCCTTGTGCTGGAGGACTCTAAACTTTCGTGGCACTAAGTATAAAAGGATACGGTCCTTTCTTGGAAAGATTATAGTGTTAAAGCGGGCTACGGGCCTAAGTAACACAAGACCATCGTGTTAAAAAGAGCTACGGGCTTAAGTAACACAAGTCCCTTGTGCTGGAGGACTATAAACTTTCGCAGTACCTCGGACTAAGCGATTACGGATCGTACAGTCCTTGTCTTGCCACTGACGGTTTACCGCGTGGACTTGTTTGTTCGGAAAGCTGGATTTGTGTTTTGCCGATGCCAGTAAGCATCCCTTGAGACTTGTAAGATTTGATAGATGAATACAGTTCATCTCTTGATTTGATAAAGTTTTGACGTGTTTTGCTTTGAAGGAATCTCGGCTAATATTCGTATGGTTTTGACATGTTTTGTTTTGAAAGGATTTCGGCTATATTCATGCAAAACCTTTATTACTTGTACCATTCACTGAGTATCCAAGCTCACCCTCTCTATATATATGTGTAGACACCCCATTTTTGACCGACCTTAAGACTCAGACGTCACCGATTGAGCGCTCGGTGGTGTTGCATATCGTGCTCGTTCAGAAGCCCCAGAGTCGCGGCCGTGCGCCCTGCCTCCGGACTTCCGAACTCTCTTCTGTGCCTTGTCCCGGTTTGCGAACCAGACTCGGTTTTCTCTGTTTTCTTTCCTGAGGGAAGGGAGTGGTCCTGTAGACCATCTCTCGGTGGCCGTGCGCTACTTTTTGTGGCCGTAGGCCATTTTGCCCATTTCGGAGCCCGGTTCCCGGTTTTCGGAGCCGTCAGGCCGTGTGCCTCGGTTCGGGACCGCCCAACCGTCTCCGATTCCTCCGGTTCTTGGCACATACCTCTGTTTTATCATACTGAGGAACACTGGGGCCCCCGATGCCCACTTCGTGGCCGTATGCCACTTTCGGTGCTTATAGCCGGTTTTCGAGCCCCAAACCTCGCGGTTTGGCCCCCGAGCATTCATTTCGCATCGGTTTTCTCCGGTTTTTGGCGTGTGCCTCTGTTTTGTCATACCGAGAAACCCTGGGGTCTCAGATACCCACTCCGCTGCTGAACACCACTTCCGGTGCCTACAGCCCATTTTCGGGACCCCGAACTGCGCGGTTTAGGCCCCGAGCGTTCATTTCTCATTAGTTTTTGTTCAAATTTGGCAAGTACCTCTGTTTCAACATTGGGAAGATCACTGGAGGGTAGGAGGCCAGCAATTATCCCAGATAACTAGTTTCGCTCCTCCGGCGCCCGTTTTGCTCACTTCCGGGCCAATGTTGAACACCCTAGGCCCATTTTCTTCCGACCAAAGCTACATATCTATGATCAGGGGACATGGGAGGACCCTAAAAACTACTGGTCAGCCAAAAATTCCAGGTTTCATTTTTGGACCTCTCCTTCAGATGCAATGTTGTGACTCCTGCTTCAGTGTTGCCACATTCCGACCATGGAACCTTGTTCTACACATCTGGGAGGACCCTAAAAGTTGGTGGTCGGCCAGCAATTGTGCAGTTCATTTTTGAGCCTCTCCTTCAAGCTCTATGTTGTGACTCCTGCTTCAGAGTTGCCAGATTCCGACCCTGGAGCCTTATTCTACACACTTGGGAGGACACCTTTGCATGGTGGTCGGTCAGAAAATCATCACTTCATTTTTTGGGCATGGCTGGCCGGCCAGGGGGAGTGGCTGGCCGACCAGGTGGGGTGGCCGGCCGGCCACCTTGCAGAAAACCACCTGGCCGGCCAGCTTCTTGCTTTCCAGCTCATTCCAGCTGTCCGGATATTTTTGCCAAAATATCTCCCCATCCGGGGGATATTTTGGGAGGGAAAGCTTGGGTGCTTTTCCCTCCCCTTTTACACTCTTTTTGGCCTATTTAAAGGGACCAACAGCTCCTTTGCCTAGGTTAGAAAATTGGCTCTCAAGAACACCTCTCCCAAATCCTCCATCTCCATAGCTAAAAAACTCAAAAAAGCTTCAAGGGTCAAAGCCAATTCCTTCATCAACCCCTAGCACCACTATCACCAATTCCATTTCAGCAGCAAGAGAGTGATTTCCAGTGGCCAAGGAGCAACAAATTGAGGTTAAGAAGCAAGGAAAGAAAGGTCTTCAAGGGTAAGTCATTAATTCCCTCTTTGAAGCATAATTTTGCTTCCTATTTCTACCCTATTTCCTTTCAGTTTTTGGGCCTTGACCCCTACTGGTTTTAGGCTTATTTTGAACCCCTCTACAACTTTGTAGAAGGGCTCAACTTCATTTGGTGCCTCCATGATACACTTGTTTCAATATCTAGCTTGTATGTCACAATCTTGCATACTAGTTTTAGCCTATTTGCATTTGTTTTTGGGGCTCCGACACCTACTGGTTATGTGCTTATTTTGAGCCCCTCTACAACATTTTAGAAGGGCTCAACCTTGTTTGGCCATTCTATATACCACCTCCCTTTGAAATCCATTTTAGGCCTTAATTCTTGCATGTTTGGTAGCCTTTTGTGATTTTGGTTTTGGCTCTTGGTCAGAACTGAAATGGGTCTTATTTTGACCCCCTTTACTTTTTTCATGAAGAAAGTTTTGTTGTTTGGTGTAGTTTTGGCATGTCTCTTGTTATAACCTCTTTTGGGCTCCATTTTGCATGGAATTGATAGCATGTTTGTGTATTGAATTTGGGGTTGCCATAAACTGAATATATGCTTATTTTTGGGCCCTCTTCAGTATTTTAGAAGAAAGTTTTTCCATTTGAATTTTCTATATACTACCTCTCTCAATACTTCTCTTTTGGCCACTAGTTTTGCATGCTAATGTTGTCATATCTAGGCTTACAATTTGGCCTTGTTTTGTACTGAAAAGATGCTATCTTTGGGGCTGTATTGCTACTGTTTTTGCTGCCATGTGTCAATTTTGCATGTATAGCATAGCTGTAGGCCATTTCGGGGGCTAAATATCACATTTCGGGAGCATTCTGGGCATCGGGTGCATTTTTATTACTATTTTGGGGTTGTTTTCCCTTCATTTAGTTGCTGGAATTTGTTTTGCATGTTTGCATATCATTTCCCATGTCATTCATGCCTTATTGCGTTGCCTCGGTTTGCGTGCCCGTCGGGCACGCACTTCGAGGCACTCCGTTTTCATTCCGGCATCTAATGTGAGTGTGGCTGAGGCCCTCTCATGTTAGTGTAAGCCCAATCTACATTTTTCATGCCTGTATGTCATCGCCTCGGTGTGCGTGCCTGTGGGCACACATTTCGAGGCACTTCGGTTTTATCCGATTTCCACATTTTATCATCGCCTCGGTGTGCGTGCCTGTGGGCACACATTTCGAGGCACTTCGGTTTTATCCGATTTCCACATTTTATCATCGCCTCGGTGTGCGTGCCTGTGGGCACACATTTCGAGGCACTTCGGTTTTATCCGATTTCCACATTTCATCATCGCCTCGGTGTGCGTGCCTGTGGGCACACATTTTGAGGCACTTCGATTTTATCCGATTTCCACTTCATATCATCGCCTCGGTGTGCGTGCCTGTGGGCACACATTTCGAGGCACTTCGATTTTATCCGATTTCCATTTCATCATCGCCTCGGTGTGCGTGCCCGTGGGCACACATTTCGAGGCACTTCGATTTTATCCGATTTGCATTTCACATCATCACCTCGGTTTGCGTGCCCGCGTGCACGCTTTTCGAGGCATCTCATTTTCATCTCATTTTTACAGCATAGTGCATACCAGGTTGTATCTTAGATTGCATTCATGTATTTTCTCGGTTTGCGTGCCCGTGTGCACGCATTTCGAGACATCTCATTTTCATAGCATTGAGCATGCTAGGCTGTATCTTAGTTGCATTTCATGCATATCATGCATATTGCATCGTGTTCGGGATAGGAGTTAGCCCGGGCACGGGAAACGAGGCACGTTTCGTACTCCGAGTAACGGAACGGGTCTCAATTCCCCAGTCACCGACACTCCGGATTACCCATGATGGAGTTAGGTTTTTGTTGTAGCATTCATCTGCATTCATCCTATATTGAGTTGTGCAATCCGATTCCTCGGCCATCATGCATCGGTATGCGTGATTGGTGGTACGAGAATCGAGGCATGCATATATTTGTGAAATACATTGCTATGCCCTTTTCCTGCTCTCTGTTGCAGCAAAATAAGTAATCAGCAACTTTTCGGAGTCTGGCGCGCATTTCGAGAAAAATGCAAACAGAGGCTAAATTGGGCATCCCAGTGGATTTCTGCGCAAGGCAGCCCAGCATACATCATTCATCAGAAGCGAGGCAGCCCCTGGCTTGCATGCCAGTTTACAGTCTTTCTTAGTTTAATTTGTTAATTAATTAGAAATCTGTACATTTCGGACTGTATATTCTTTTATTCGGACTGTATTATTTATTCGGACCCTCTGCGCGAGGGCAATGTTGTAATAAGTGTGGGTGTGTGTGATGTATGTCTTCCAACCCCACGTCTTTCTTCCCTTTTATTTACCTGCTTACGATGGTTAAATATAGGACATATTTCAATTAGCATACAGTATGACAGCATGTTTGCATCATTCATCTGTTTTGCACGCACTGGGCTCGGCGCATCATACAAACTGCATTTGTATTTCAATTCCAAATTGAATACATGTTAGCTGTAGCATTTCACATGCCATGTTTAGAATAGCCGAGCCTGCTATAGTTGCATTATTGCATGCGTTGCATTAGGCATTTCTGTATAATTAGGATCATGCATGATTTCTAATAAGTTTTCTGTTTTGGCTTGGAGTACTCGGTGAGTTTTATGCTTTAGCATCCTTGCATGCGTGTGAGTGTTGCCATGATAGCATGCTTACCATGAGGCTAAGTGCTTATATGATATAACTGCCTTGAATGCCTGTGGGTGGAGGTTGAGTTATCTGAATTGGAGCAATTCATTAAATGTTTGTTTTAAGCCCACTAGATAGTGGCAAAATCATGTTTTCTAAGCCCACCTGAGGGTGGCAAATCCGCGTCTTAGCCTACCTGCGGGTAGCACCATCAAACCATTTTCAAACAAACAAACATGAATGTTTTGTTCCAATTCAGGCGGCCCAGTCTATACTTATTTGCTGCGAGCATCACATAGTAACCTAGGCTAATAACCGGAATAAGAGCATACAATGTTTTCAAAAACAGATATCATGGTTAGTAGAGGCCGGTCTTTGACCGGGCGAGCGGGGGTGCTCACGATGTGACCTTCCCCAATCGTACCCAAGTTCCCGAGCCAACTTTGGTGATGACGGACACGTGGCCTTTGGCAACGAGTCAGGGTTTCCTAAATTTCCCATTTTAAAAATATTTAGGTGGCGACTCTGTTATCTGGCAAAGCAGTCCATGTTTGGCACTTCTTTCAAAAAATCTGTTTTCAAAACGATTTGCCGGATTTGGACTCTTTGGTTCAAGATTAAGAACCGTGACATTTGAGTCCTTGAACTGTAGTGACCCCAATATGAACAGAACGGGACTTAACCCTCCCGGGCGTTCGGGGACGTCTACAGTTTCTGGCGACTCTGCTGGGGATTTAGAGAACTTGACTCGAACTCATGATATCTGTTTTTGACTACACTTGTGTGTTTCTTTGCATTGCATTTGCATTGGTGCGCCTAGGACACCGTGTTTGCCATATGCCATTCCCGAACGATTTGCCGGAGGCTTGTCTTGTCAAGTCATGTCCGTAAGGCTGATCGGCTCTGGGCTCTGACAGCATGGGAACACAAACCCCGGTTTTACCGGGGCACCCTTTTTGACCATTCGACCTAGTGCATATTCGGATCCATAGTGACCATTCCAAACTAGGACAGGTTGCTTACCCGTTTATAGGTTGTTTGAAACCGCTGCGTGCGTAGTGAAACCCTAGCTCCTGACAAAATAGGACAGGGAAACCCTACCCCAACATAGGGGTGTTTTGGCTCTCACTTATCTGTTATGTGCTTGTTAGAGTGTGTCTCTACAGGGAATGCATGTATCAGTTTGCGAGTTTGGGCATCAGGCCTGCGGGCACCAATTCAGTATTTTGGGTATCAGGCCTGCGGGCATCAGTATTTGGTGGAATCAGTTGTACCTGAGGGTATCAGCTTACAGGCGGAATTTTGAGGCAGAATTCAGTAGAGAGCACACTCATTCAGCTTTGTTCGTATCTGTTATTGTGAAATCAGGCTGAGATGCTGTCCGTTTTCTCTTTTGCTAGGTAGTCCTGGAACCATAGCTTCAGAAGGCTCCGATATCCCCCGGGTACATTGGACTAGTGCTGATAGACTTTGTTAGGTCAGAAATTCAATTCAAGGGCAACCAGTGTTCTTTCGCTGAGGCAAGGCAAAGAAGGGCCATACAGGGCTCATTGGCTCATCTGATCCGTCAGTCACCAGTCACATCACCCTTGTTCAGAATCAGCAGCCCGTGATGGCACAGGGTTCGGAAGAATTTGTAGCCGTGGTAGCAGCGTTGAATCAGGGAACTGCCATGCAGGCTGAGACCAGTATTGAAACGCAGCGCCCATCTGGGGCATCTGCCTCACATCCAGCTTTGGGACCCCAGCCGAACTTTGACCCACTTCCGCCAGTTGAAGATTTGCTGTGTCCGAGTCCTCGAGAAGGGTTAGCTCAAGCCCAAGTTTTCAGACCCATGGTGCAGCCTAATGAGAGGCGTTATCCCCTTGATGCTAATGACCTCGATCTGACCGCAGTGAAAATTGCGAACCTTGAGAAGCAATTCAAAAAGGCACAGGGCCTTAACTCCATTCCCGATATTGAGGATGGGCACACTGAGTCTGCCGTCCGGCTCCCAGACAGATTCAAAATGCCACATATTGACCGTTTCGACGGGTCTGGGGATCCAATGGTACATATCCGACTTTTCTTGGATGTCCTAAAGCCGATGGGTCTGACTAAGCCACAGAAACTCTCTCTGTATGGAAGAACCCTGTCGGGTGTAGCAGCCACTTGGTATGCCAAATTGGAGGATACAGTGAAGCAAAACTGGGAAGAACTGGCTGAGGCCTTTGTCGATCAGTATTCTTACAATACCCAAGTTGAAATGACCATCCAAGAGCTTGAAGCAACCCGCCAAAACCCAAAAGAGCCTTTTGTGAAATTTGTTGCGAGGTGGAGAGCAAAGGCAGCACAGATAACAGATCGCCGCCCTTCTGAGAGGGATCAAGTGCAGATGATGGTGCGAAACCTCGAGCATGATATGTTGCAGAAATTGATAGTGGCTCCGCTATTCACTTTCAAAAGTTTGCATGAACTGGGGGTCCAGGTCGAGAATGCGTTCAACAGTGGGATCATTCCCAGAACAAGTGAACCGACAAGGAAGGTGATTTCAAGGAGTACCAATGCCGGAAGTAGCACTATTTCCGAACCCATTGAAATCAATACAGTCGCCACAGCCAACCCCTTTGCCAATCCAAGCCTACAAACAGCCGACCCAGCCCGAGCTCAGGGCAGAACTTTCACCCCTCTCCATATGAGCCTGACTAGCGCACTAAAACTCCTGAGGGAAAGAGGGCATCTCAAACCCCTCGATCCTCAACCTCTTCCTGACCCACTCCCAGCCAGACATAACCCCTCCAAGTACTGTATGTACCATCAGCAGCGCGGTCATGGCACCGACCGTTGCTACCGCCTTCGTCATGAGGTCCAAAATCTCATCGACAACCGGACGATAGCTCCACCTTCAGGCCCCAATGACCGAACATTTCCCACTTACCTCAATCTCATCCATACATTGCCATCCACCTATGACCCCAGCATATACATCACCCCGGCCCATCTACCCAAGCCTGAGGTGTTTATCCCAGAAAGCATGGACTTATGCATGATGGGTGCACCTGAACCCCAATCATCTCAAACCCATGAACCCACTACTTCCGAGCTGATGAGGATGATTAAAGATCTTCAAAGAACTGTGACCGATCTGGCCTCTGGGACATTGGCTCCATCATCGACCACACCACATACTGGGAGTTTTATGTCAAAAGGCTCCCCAAGCTTAGGACGGGCTACATTCGAGGAAGGCCAATCCCTTGGCAAAGTGGAGGCGAGTGGAAAGAACAAAATAGGGGCGGGCATGGACCCCCATGAACATCTTCTGTTGGCTATTGAGGCTTTGAAAGCCGAGGGACTGGACAAAGAGCAAGTCCTCACAGTTGTTGCAAAAACTGTGGATGACACTTTCGCTACTCAAGTTGGGGGCAGTTTGAACCAAAGAGAAAACCGGGAGAAGGGCCGTTATACCAGAGGCAATCCTGTTAGCTCTAACCCTCCACTCAGAAGAGATCGGCAAACCAGGCCAGCACCTGCCAATCCTTTTGCTGGTGCGTCCAGCAAAAATCCACAAACCCAGAAGTACCAACCTCGAGGTCGGAGGGTCTTCCATGCCCTCTATATGCCTTTGTCCAAAGCTTTTCAAATCCTTGTGGGACAAGGCCATCTCGAACCCCTTGAGCCTCGACCTCTCCCGAACCCTCTTCTGGCTACACATGATGCTACCCAGTACTGCGCGTACCATCAGCAAACTGGCCATACTACCGACGACTGCTTCCGTCTTCGTCATGAAGTACAGGATCTGTTTGACAACGGGGTTGTCCTCCCGCCAAGCTCTGCAAAGTCTATCGGCACTTGATTAGTGAACTTGTGGGGGATAATGTGATGTGATCGAGGGATGAACCACCTGCGGGCAGCGCTCAGTTTACTCCAAATATGGTGGATGGCATGCACTGTTCTGAGCAATGCGCAAATACCAGTTTTTGTGTTTTCTGACTTGGGTATTGGGCCATTTTTGTTATTTTGTTTTGAGTCTGTCTTTTTGTTTTGAGTCAGTCTCTTTTGTTTTGGGTCTGTCTTGTTGTATCGAGTCAGTCCTGTTGTATAGGAGTCGGGTGATTCCGGGGGTGTTACCTCGGGCATCACCATTTTGTTTTGTGTTCGTCTTTTTGTTTTGTTTTGAGTCTGTTTCTGCCAGGGAGCCAGTTGTGCCAACAGACTTTTGAATGAAACAGCAGTGATTTCCATACTCTCGCATTTGTTTCTGCCGTGTGCTAGTTGTACCGGGATTTGAATGAAATGGCAGTGCATTCCACCTGCTCTCTTGTGCCTTGAAGTCATCATAATGACCTGCGTTTTTCAAAACTTTTTGAACACTGCGGTGAAAACAAAGAGGGACGAATTCCTCGGGATTTGCAAAACTTTAATCAAATTGAGAGGAAGAGAGGCGTGCTAAGCCCTTAATGAATGAAATCATGCTTGTTAGTGTGAGTACTGAGAAGGACCCTGGCTTTGATCCAGATTGATCCTACACTGTCTTCAGCGCGAGCAATTTGTCGCTTTCTTAAAAACTTTCAAAAAATGTTTTGCACGGTCCTGCGAAGACATGTGTGGAATCGCTCTTGAGATTGTGCAGCTTAGGATCGCTCTCAGCCTCGAGACTCGACCCCCCTTTGCTTTCAAACCTTGAACTGGCATTCAGAATGTTCAACGGTCACCACGATGTAAGGCCTGTGTGGCCAGATTTGAAGCAGCCCTCGAACAAGAGGCACCAAAGTCAGATCAAGAAGGTCAGACCTCGTCAAAAGAAGCTTGCAAAGCTAGAGCAAAAGCACCCCTCGAACTAGGGGCAAAAAATATCCAATGTGCTCGAAGAGCCAAAGGTGGATCTTTCTGCAAGTCAATACAACAGCCACTCTCCTGGATATAGAGGGCTTCAATCTCAGAACCATTTGGCATGGACTGGTTACATTTTACCCTTTGAGAGGCTCGCTGGGCTGAAAACCCGGAAGGGCGACCCAGGCAAAAGTTAGAGCAAGAAAAAAAAAAAAAAAAAAAAAAAGAAAAAAAAAAAAAAAAAAAAAAAAAAAGAAAAAAAAAGAAAAGAAAAATGCAAAAAAAAAGAAGAAGAAAAAAAAAGAAAAGAAAAGAAATGAAAAGAATTGAAAAGAAAAGAAAAAGAAGCTCGCAAGGTCGAAAACCCGCATCGGGCGCCTTGGCAAAAGTTAGAGCCTAAAAAGGAGAGGTTAATACCCGAGTGTACCTTAACCCTGAACTACGTAAGGCTTGATTCCTATCTTTGGGATACGTAGGCAACTTCATTCTGAAGTTCAGCCGTAAAACAATTCAAACTCGATTGTGTCCATGTAATGGTTTTGATCATCTCCGCCTTCTCTGTATCCGAGAGTTCGGTTGTAATCATCGCTCTGAGGACGGACTACAATGTACTGCAGTACCATTCAAACAAGGGGCAACTCTCCGTTGCCATTCAGTGTGCTGCGGCGCCAGTCAAACAAGGGGCAACTTTCCGTTGCCATTCAATGCGCCGCGGTGCCATTCAAACAAGGGGCAACTTTCCGTTGCCATTCAAAACGTCGCGGTGTCATTTCAAACAAGGGGTAGATTTCCGTTGCCATGCAGCTCTCCTTCAGACAAGGGGCAATTTTCAATTGCTATAGGTCCGAGGTTGTGCATCTCAAGAGTAGGTTCCGTGCTCGTTGAGCAATGGCCGTTTGCAAAAATAGTTTTTGAGGATTTTTACTGAGGTTGACTAATTCTCTCGAAAATTATCCCTTTTTTCTAAAAATTGGACCATTTCTTGGACCCGAAAAAGGAAAATTTTCAGTGCTCATAGCCTGACTTGCATGATTTCAAATTAAAAATCGAATAAGCATGTTAACTCGACTCTCATTTTGGTCAAAATTGTTTTAGTAGAAAGCCAAAAATAAAAAATGGTCAAAATGATGAACTAGGGGCACAGTTGAGTCAGGTGTTCTGTCTTTTCCCCATTGTCAATATACTCGCCAAGAAGGGCACTCTACCTGCCAAGAAGGGCGCAATTGAAGTTAACGACAAAGGACTGAAAGCTCCCTCATCCTCCGAGCAACGAGGTATCAAGCCAAGTGCGAAGCACGAACTGGAATGGATCAGGATATTCCACTCCATCATCTGGACAGATCTGATCACGTCCAAACTCCCCAGCAAAGCATCATCAATCGATGTCAGCTGCAGATTTGCTACACATCCTGTTGCAGCGCAACCCCTCTGTGGGAGAAACTCACTGCTGTGAGCGGAAGAAAAAGAATCTAGCTGAGTGCTAGGGGCGAGAGCCTTCAACTTGCTGTTTATCCATCAAACACCCAGGGGAGGGATTGAAAAATGAGAGATTGAAGAATAGAGAGATGTGCGATGAGAGAAAAAGTGAGAAAAGGGCTTTTTCAGAAAAACAGAGCTTGAGGGCCGAGTGATGTTAGAACCACAAATGAGAAAGGGTGGGAAACACTACCCGGTGAAATAGGCTCCCTGTGCACGTCTGAGTGTCGTGTCTTTTTGTTTTATCTCGATTTTGTTTTGAGTCGTTTCGAGTGTTACTCGATGTATCTAGGTTGTGTGCCTTTTATTTCCTTGTTGAGTCGTTTTGCTGTGTTCAGTTGTAGGCTCAATACCTGGTTGAAAACTCATCTCTCAATTTCAAAATAAAATCGTTTTGTGCTCCGAGTGCGTGCCGTTCTCCACATTTGTGCAAAACAGAATTGGTTCTTTCATAAAGCCGCAGGGTCCACCCCCGATAAGTGTGAACAGTAGAGCAAAGGCCTATTTGAAGCTATTTCGGTTCCGGACTGCAAAGCAAAAGAAAAGAGGAAAATTTGGAGCATCTTAGCATGTTTCAACCTTAGCAAAATCCGAGACTGCATTCCAGGTGCACCTCTTCAGGCCTTGTCAATGCTACCGAAGTATGAGTGCGCCTCTACCTCAAGTGTAAGCCTGCTTCAAGTCAGAACGGCAATTAAAGCAGCAGCAGATGTTATCTCTTGCCGATATGAACAGGGTGTGTCCCTTTTGAGCTGAGTATGTTGTGAAGCCCTCTAAGAGGCAAATCAGAGGCACCAGAGTACATATTTGATGATCCTTTATCGCATAGAATGTGAACTTTCTTATACACTGCTGTTGCATGCGTGCCGCGCATCATTATGATTCATGCATAGAAAATGCTTGCTTTCACTATTGCATAGAATGTGCTTCCATACTTGCATAGAAAATGCTCGTATCTTTTGCATAGAAAATGCCCCCATACTTGCATAGAAGATGCATTTTATCGCACTTTCTTGTGCATATTATCTTGCTCGCACCGTCTTGTGCACTTACACTTTGTATCTCACTTGCACTGTCTTGTGCATCTTGTGGTTGTATCATTCGCGCTATTTTGCGCATCGCACTGTTCTGCAGTTTATCATTCGCGCTATTTTGCGCATCGCATTGTTCTGTGCAGTTTATGATTCGCGCTATTTTGCGCATCGCACTATTTTGTGCATTGTATCATTCGCGCTATTTTGCGCACCTCAATCGCACTGTCCTGTGCTTTGCATATCACATCGCGCTATCTTGTGCATTTCAAATCAATCGCGCTGTTTAGCGTATCGCACTATTTTGTGCATTGTATCATTCGCGCTATTTTGCGCACCTCAATCGCACTGTCCTGTGCTTTGCATATCACATCGCGCTATCTTGTGCATTTCAAATCAATCGCGCTGTTTAGCGTATCGCACTATTTTGTGCATTGTATCATTCGCGCTATTTTGCGCACCTCAATCGCACCATCCTGTGCTTTGCATATCACATCGCACTATCTTGTGCATTTCAAATCAATCGCGCTGTTTAGCGTATCGCATTATTTTGTGCATTGTATCATTTGCGCTATCTTGCGCGTCTCACCTGTACTTGTTAGTGCATTACATTTCACTCGCGCTATTTTGCGCATCGCACTATTTTGTGCACATTACTTGCGTTGTGTATGCATTTTATCGTGCTATCTTGCGCACCTTACCTGTATCACACTGCTTTATGCATTCACTCGCCGACACCGCGTGTGTCAAACTTTCGGAATCACAGGAATCACATTGAATATATGTTGTTAGCATATTGTTCTTGTTGAATTTCTCTCTTTTGCAGGCACGATATTGTATGTACGGTTCATTCGAGGCTGGTGCGACCAGACGAATCGCGCAGGTATCGTATCTTCTCCGTGTGAGACGCGACGAGAATTGAATGATTCTCCGCATTCCTAACTGCATGAAATGTAGTTGTTGCTTTGCATTCTTGCTTAAAACTGTTGCATCTATTTGTCAATACTTGCTTCATTACAGCTTGCTGCATTTGCATAATCATTTGGCTCTGTGCATGTCGCTTTGCATTTTGCCCTCTGCCTGCGGGCACACATATCTCTGTTTATCCTGTTTGATTGTCTAAGTCTTCGGCCTTGTCAAAAATGGGTCGTCTCTGGGCTTTGACATTCACTCCCGTCATTGTTATGACTTCCGAGTTCTGTCAAAGAGGGGCAACTGTAGACACCCCATTTTTGACCGACCTTAAGACTCAGACGTCACCGATTGAGCGCTCGGTGGTGTTGCATATCGTGCTCGTTCAGAAGCCCCAGAGTCGCGGCCGTGCGCCCTGCCTCCGGACTTCCGAACTCTCTTCTGTGCCTTGTCCCGGTTTGCGAACCAGACTCGGTTTTCTCTGTTTTCTTTCCTGAGGGAAGGGAGTGGTCCTGTAGACCATCTCTCGGTGGCCGTGCGCTACTTTTCGTGGCCGTAGGCCATTTTGCCCATTTCGGAGCCGTCAGGCCGTGTGCCTCGGTTCGGGACCGCCCAACCGTCTCCGATTCCTCCGGTTCTTGGCACATACCTCTGTTTTATCATACTGAGGAACACTGGGGCCCCCGATGCCCACTTCGTGGCCGTATGCCACTTTCGGTGCTTATAGCCGGTTTTCGGGCCCCGAACCTCGCGGTTTGGCCCCCGAGCATTCATTTCGCATCGATTTTCTCCGATTTTTGGCGTGTGCCTCTGTTTTGTCATACCGAGAAACCCTGGGGTCTCAGATACCCACTCCGCTGCTGAACACCACTTCCGGTGCCTACAGCCCATTTTCGGGACCCCGAACTGCGCGGTTTAGGCCCCGAGCGTTCATTTCTCATTAGTTTTTGTTCAAATTTGGCAGGTACCTCTGTTTCAACATTGGGAAGATCACTGGAGGGTAGGAGGCCAGCAATTATCCCAGATAACCAGTTTCGCTCCTCCGGCGCCCGTTTTGCTCACTTCCGGGCCAATGTTGAACACCCTAGGCCCATTTTCTTCCGACCAAAGCTACATATCTGTGATCAGGGGACATGGGAGGACCCTAAAAACTACTGGTCAGCCAGAAATTCCAGGTTTCATTTTTGGACCTCTCCTTCAGATGCAATGTTGTGACTCCTGCTTCAGTGTTGCCACATTCCGACCATGGAACCTTGTTCTACACATCTGGGAGGACCCTAAAAGTTGGTGGTCGGCCAGCAATTGTGCAGTTCATTTTTGAGCCTCTCCTTCAAGCTCTATGTTGTGACTCCTGCTTCAGAGTTGCCAGATTCCGACCCTGGGGCCTTATTCTACACACTTGGGAGGACACCTTTGCATGGTGGTCGGCCAGAAAATCATCACTTCATTTTTTGGGCATGGCTGGCCGGCCAGGGGGAGTGGCTGGCCGACCAGGTGGGGTGGCCGGCCGGCCACCTTGCAGAAAACCACCTGGCCGGCCAGCTTCTTGCTTTCCAGCTCATTCCAGCTGTCCGGATATTTTTGCCAAAATATCTCCCCATCCGGGGATATTTTGGGAGGGAAAGCTTGGGTGCTTTTCCCTCCCCTTTTACACTTTTTTGGCCTATTTAAAGGGACCAACAGCTCCTTTGCCTAGGTTAGAAAATTGCTCTCAAGAACACCTCTCCCAAATCCTTCATCTCCATAGCTAAAAAACTCAAAAAAGCTTCAAGGGTCAAAGCCAATTCCTTCATCAACCCCTAGCACCACTATCACCAATTCCATTTCAGCAGCAAGAGAGTGATTTCCAGTGGCCAAGGAGCAACAAATTGAGGTTAAGAAGCAAGGAAAGAAAGGTCTTCAAGGGTAAGTCATTAATTCCCTCTTTGAGCATAATTTTGCTTCCTATTTCTACCCTATTTCCTTTCAGTTTTTGGGCCTTGACCCCTACTGGTTTTAGGCTTATTTTGAACCCCTCTACAACTTTGTAGAAGGGCTCAACTTCATTTGGTGCCTCCATGATACACTTGTTTCAATATCTAGCTTGTATGTCACAATCTTGCATACTAGTTTTAGCCTATTTTCATTTGTTTTTGGGGCTCCGACCCCTACTGGTTATGTGCTTATTTTGAGCCCCTCTACAACATTGTAGAAGGGCTCAACCTTGTTTGGCCATTCTATATACCACCTCCCTTTGAAATCCATTTTAGGCCTTAATTCTTGCATGTTTGGTAGCCTTTTGTGCTTTTGGTTTTGGCTCTTGGTCAGAACTGAAAGGGGTCTTATTTTGACCCCCTTTACTTGTTTCATGAAGAAAGTTTTGTTGTTTGGTGTAGTTTTGGCATGTCTCTTGTTATAACCTCTTTTGGGCTCCATTTTGCATGGAATTGTTAGCATGTTTTTGTATTGAATTTGGGGTTTCCATAAACTGAATATATGCTTATTTTTGGGCCCTCTTCAGTATTGTAGAAGAAAGTTTTTCCATTTGAATTTTCTATATACTACCTCTCTCAATACTTCTCTTTTGGCCACTAGTTTTGCATGCTAATGTTGTCATATCTAGGCTTACAATTTGGCCTTGTTTTGTACTGAAAAGATGCTATCTTTGGGGCTGTCTTGCTACTGTTTTTGCTGCCATGTGTCAATTTTGCATGTATAGCATAGCTGTAGGCCATTTCGGGGGCTAAATATCACATTTCGGGAGCATTCTGGGCATCGGGTGCATTTTTATTACTATTTTGGGGTTGTTTTCCCTTCATTTAGTTGCTGGAATTTGTTTTGCATGTTTGCATATCATTTCCCATGTCATTCATGCCTTATTGCGTTGCCTCGGTTTGCGTGCCCGTCGGGCACGCACTTCGAGGCACTCCGTTTTCATTCCGGCATCTAATGTGAGTGTGGCTGAGGCCCTCTCATGTTAGTGTAAGCCCAATCTACATTTTTCATGCCTGTATGTCATCGCCTCGGTGTGCGTGCCTGTGGGCACACATTTCGAGGCACTTCGGTTTTATCCGATTTCCACATTTTATCATCGCCTCGGTGTGCGTGCCTGTGGGCACACATTTCGAGGCACTTCGGTTTTATCCGATTTCCACATTTCATCATCGCCTCGGTGTGCGTGCCTGTGGGCACACATTTCGAGGCACTTCGGTTTTATCCGATTTCCACATTTCATCATCGCCTCGGTGTGCGTGCCTGTGGGCACACATTTCGAGGCACTTCAATTTTATCCGATTTCCACTTCATATCATCGCCTCGGTGTGCGTGCCTGTGGGCACACATTTCGAGGCACTTCGGTTTTATCCGATTTCCATTTCATCATCGCCTCGGTGTGCGTGCCCGTGGGCACACATTTCGAGGCACTTCGATTTTATCCGATTTGCATTTCACATCATCGCCTCGGTTTGCGTGCCCGCGTGCACGCTTTTCGAGGCATCTCATTTTCATCTCATTTTTACAGCATAGTGCATACCAGGTTGTATCTTAGATTGCATTCATGTATTTTCTCGGTTTGCGTGCCCGTGTGCACGCATTTCGAGACATCTCATTTTCATAGCATTGAGCATGCTAGGCTGTATCTTAGTTGCATTTCATGCATATCATGCATATTGCATCGTGTTCGGGATATGAGTTAGCCCGGGCACGGGAAACGAGGTACGTTTCGTACTCCGAGTGACGGAACGGGTCTCAATTCCCCAGTCACCGATACTCCGGATTACCCATGATGGAGTTAGGTTTTTGTTGTAGCATTCATCTGCATTCATCCTATATTGAGTTGTGCAATCCGATTCCTCGGCCATCATGCATCGGTATGCGTGATTGGTGGTACGAGAATCGAGGCGTGCATATATTTGTGAAATACATTGCTATGCCCTTTTCCTGCTCTCTGTTGCAGCAAAATAAGTAATCAGCAACTTTTCGGAGTCTGGCGCGCATTTCGAGAAAAATGCAAACAGAGGCTAAATTGGGCATCCCAGTGGATTTCTGCGCAAGGCAGCCCAGCATACATCATTCATCAGAAGCGAGGCAGCCCCTGGCTTGCATGCCAGTTTACAGTCTTTCTTAGTTTAATTTGTTAATTAATTAGAAATCTGTACATTTCGGACTGTATATTCTTTTATTCGGACTGTATTATTTATTCGGACCCTCTGCGCGAGGGCAATGTTGTAATAAGTGTGGGTGTGTGTGATGTATGTCTTCCAACCCCACGTCTTTCTTCCCTTTTATTTACCTGCTTACGATGGTTAGATGTAGGGCATATTTCAATTAGCATACAGCATGACAGCATGTTTGCATCATTCATCTGTTTTGCACGCACCGGGCTCGGCGCATCATACAAACTGCATTTGTATTTCAATTCCAAATTGAATACATGTTAGCTGTAGCATTTCACATACCATGTTTAGAATAGCCGAGCCTGCTATAGTTGCATTATTGCATGTGTTGCATTAGGCATTTCTGTACAAATTAGGATCATGCATGATTTCTAATAAAGTTTTCTGTTTTGGCTCGGAGTACTCGGTGAGTTTTATGCTTTAGCATCCTTGCATGTGTGTGAGTGTTGCCATGATAGCATGCTTGCCATGAGGCTAAGTGCTTATATGATATTACTGCCTTGAATGCCTGTGGGT
This sequence comes from Camellia japonica, assembly GCA_030407325.1. Taxonomy (NCBI): domain Eukaryota; kingdom Viridiplantae; phylum Streptophyta; class Magnoliopsida; order Ericales; family Theaceae; genus Camellia; species Camellia japonica. The sequence continues at coordinate 96,149,605 of JAPPVO010000019.1, read as the reverse complement.
GGAGGTTGAGTTATCTGAATTGGAGCAATTCATTAAATGTTTGTTTTAAGCCCACTAGATAGTGGCAAAATCATGTTTTTCTAAGCCCACCTGAGGGTGGCAAATCCGCGTCTTAGCCTACCTGCGGGTAGCACCATCAAACCATCTTCAAACAAACAAACATGAGATGTTTAGTTCCAATTCAGGCGGCCCAGTCTATACTTATTTGCTGCGAGCATCACATAGTAACCTAGGCTAATAACCGGAATAAGAGCATACAATGTTTTCAAAAACAGATATCATGGTTAGTAGAGGCCGGTCTTTGACCGGGCGAGCGGGGGTGCTCACGATGTGACCTTCCCCAATCGTACCCAAGTTCCCGAGCCAACTTTGGTGATGACGGACACGTGGCCTTTGGCAACGAGTCAGGGTTTCCTAAATTTCCCATTTTAAAAAATATTTAGGTGGCGACTCTGTTATCTGGCAAAGCAGTCCATGTTTGGCACTTCTTTCAAAAAAATCTGTTTTCAAAACGATTTGCCGGATTTGGACTCTTTGGTTCAAGATTAAGAACCGTGACATTTGAGTCCTTGAATTGTAGTGACCCCAATATGAACAGAACGGGACTTAACCCTCCCGGGGCGTTCGGGGACGTCTACAATATGTAGGTGATGAGCAGGACGGCGGCGACGCCTAGATGTGTTTTGCACGGCTTGTTTTGGATTCATAATTATGTCGGCATTGTTTTGTGTTCATGTCGGCAATGTTGTATTTACGTCGGCCAATCTTGAAAATCATGCTTCTTGACTTGTATTCATTATTTTGTACATGTCGGCTCGAGAAGCCTTTTGATCAAGATGTAACTTGTATTTTGTTATCTCGAACTAATTGTAAAGCTATATCTTGTGTGTCATTCCATTTGATTTATGCACGGCTCTTATGGACCACTTGTAATCTGATTTATTGCTTCCGCATTTGTGAGCCCCATATGTATATTATACTCTGATTGTGTGTGATCTTTGTAAGTTGGCCTTCGGTAATCACGGATTACTGGCCATCACGGCACCATCCTACTAGGGGCGGTTTGGGGTCGTGACAAATAATTTAACAATCTTATCACTAACCATAGTATATATGAGAAATTAAAAAGACTACTGCAGTAACTATGCACGGGTTGTATCTATAATTATTTGTATGAGGGGATTTTAAATACTGATCAGAGATTTAGATCAAATCAATAAATGTAGACATGTGGAAAGACATGTAGATTGAAAAAAGTTAATAAATGTTGATCAGGGAATTTTGACAAAATCAATAAATGTTGAGTTTTTTTTTAAATAATTTTTTTAAAAAAAGGCTATTGTAGTAATTATGCACGGGCTATATCTATAATTATTTGTATGAGGGGATTTTAAATACTGATCAGGGATTTTGATCAAATCAATAAATGCAGACATGTGGAAAGACATGTAGATTGAAAAAATTTAATAAATACTGATTAGGGGATTTTGGCCAAATCAATAAATGATGAGTTTTTTTTTTTTAAATAAAAAATTTAGAAAATTAAGGTTGGAAGATTGGAGCTCCTATAAGGCTTGGGATTTAGAAACCCCCTTTTCCTTAATATACATAACTAGCCTATCACCCGTGCTATGCACGGAATAATTATAAATAGTTATATTTGTTTTAATTTTTTTAATATATAAATTATGTTTTTTAAGATTTTTTATAAAAATAATTTAACAATCTTATCATTAACCATAGTGTACAGGAGAAATTAAGAAGGTTACTGCAGTAACTATGCATGGGCTGTATCTATAATTATTTGTATGAGGGGGGTTTTTAATGCTAATCAGGGATTTTGACCAAATCAATAAATGCAGACATGTGGATTGGAAAAAGTTAATAAATGTTGATCAGAAGATTTTGACCAAATCAATAAATGTTGAGATTTTTTTTTTTCTTGTTAAATCAATAATTTAGAAAATTAAGATTGAGAGATTGGAGCTCCCACAAGACTTGGGGTTTAGAAACCCCATTTTTCTTAATATATTTACAATCTATACAATATATTACGCAAAAGGGGGTTTTTAACCCCCAAGGCTTGTGGGAGCTCCAATATCCCAATCTAAATTTTCTAAATTTTTTATTTAAAAAAAAAAAACTCACCATTTATTGATTTGGTCAAACTCCCCTGATCAACATTTATTAACTTTTTTCAATTCACATGTCTTTCCACATGCTTGCATTTATTGATTTGATCAAAATCCCCTCAAACAAATAATTATAGATACAATCCGTGCATAGTTACTGCAGTATTTTTTTCAACTTCTCCCACACACTATGGTTAGTGATAAGATTGTTAAATTATTTTTATAAAAAATCTTAAAAAACATAATTCACATTTTAAAAAAAATCTAAAACAAATATAAATATTTGTAATTATCCCGTGCATAGCACGGGCGATAGGCTAGTTCTCTATATATGTGAATTGCGATTTTTAAATGTCTAGTGTTATTATGAGAGATAATAATCATATGTGTTGGGACTTTTCAAAGAATTCATGTGTTGGATTTCAAAGAATTTTTTTTATACTTGTTCTTAATGCATTAAAGTGTTATTATGAGGGTAAGATTTTGGGGTTGGGAGAAGATAATAAATACTAAGGTTTTTTTTTAAAAAAAAAAAAAATCAAAAAATCAGAAAATTTAGATTGGGAGATTGGAGCTCCCACAAGGCTTGGGGTTAAAAACCCCATTTTGCTTAATATATAGTATGGATGTGAATTGCGATTTTTAAATGTCTTTTTTTTTTCTTTTTTTTTTTAAATGTTTTCTTTTTTTCCTTTTTTATATTATATTAAAGTTTAATATTTTGATAATAATCATATGTGTTATACTTTTAAAGGAATTAAATGCCTTTTTTTTTTATTATATTAAAGTTTAATATTTTGATAATAATCATATGTATTGGACTTTTCAAGAAATTTTTTTTTTTTATGCTTGTTCTTAATGCATTAAAGTGTTATTATGAAGGATAATAATCATATGTGTTGGGACTTTTCAAGGAATTCATATGTGTTGGATTTCAAAGAATTTTTTTTATACTTGTTCTTAATACATTAAAGTGTTATTATGAGGGTAAGATTTGGGGGTTGAGAGAAGATAATAAATGCTAAGGTTTTTTTTAAAAAAAAATATCAAAAAATCAGAAAATTTAGATTGGGAGATTGGAGCTCCCACAAGGCTTGGAGTTAAAAACTCCCTTTTGCTTAATATATAGTATAGATTAGCATATCACCCGTGCTATGCACGGATTATGTTTACAATTATCTATATATGTGAATTGCGATTTTTAAATGTCTTCTTTTTTTCCTTTTTTATATTATATTAAAGTTTATTATTTTGATAATAATCATACGTGTTAGACTTTTCAAGGAATTAAATGTCTTTTTTTTTATTATATTATATTAAAGTTTAATATTTTGATAATAATCATATGTGTTAGATTTTTCAAGAAATTTTTTATGTTTGTTCTTAATGCATTAAAGTTTTATTATGTGGATAATAATCATATGTGTTGGGACTTTTCAAGGAATTCATATATGTTGGATTTCAAAGAATTTTTTTTATATGCTTGTTCTTAATGCATTAAAGTGTTATTATGAGGGTAAAACTTGGGGGTTGGGAGAAGTTAATAAATACTAAGGTTTTTTTTGTTTTTTTAAATCAAAAAATCAGAAAATTTAGATTGGGAGATTGGAATTCCCACAAGATTTGGGGTTAAAAACCCCATTTTGCTTAATATATAGTATAGATAGATAGATAGATAGATACATCTTTTTATTTTTATTTTTATTTTTGTGTGGTTTCTATTCGGGTATTTTTTTTTCAATTTATTTAAGATGGAGTTGTGGGTATCTTTTTTTTTTTTAAATTTAATTTATCTGTGGTTTCCATTTGTTTTTAATTATTATTATTTAGGTAAGTTATGATGTGAGTTAGATATGTGATAGACATGCGAGTTTTATTGATTAAAGTTTATTTAGATAAACTTCAAAGATTTTTTTTTAGTTTTTTAGTTATTTTTGTTATGTTATAATATAATATATAAAATATAGGTAGATATCTAAAACTTTAATAGAAAATATTATCTGATTTTTTGGGGAAGAGAAAATGAATGCAAGTTTTAATATTTTTTTTGACAATTTGTGAGAGAGATTAGGAGGGAGAGATTATGAAATATTTTTGTTATTAAATAAATAAATCAGTCAATAGTTTTTTTAATCTATTTTGTAAATTAAAAATCAATAATTTTGGAAAATTAATTAATTTGTCCCATTAAGTAATTTAAAATTTTGATAGATATACATAAAAAAAAAATACATAATTATATTATTAAATCACAATTCAAATTTAGGTGTTATATCTTTTTTAGATCTATAGCTAAATTCTTATCTTTTTTTTTTTAATTTTTGTGTGTAACCATAGTGTATGGGAGAAATTGAAAAGGGTGTTGCAATAATTATGAGAGAAGTCAAAAGGGATTGTAGGTTGGGAAAAGTCAATAAATGCTGAGGTTGGGTTGGGAGAAGTCAATAAATGCTGAGTTTTTTTTTTTTTTAAATCAAAAAATTAGAAAATTAGAATTAGGAGATTGGAGCTCCTATCTGATTTTTTGGGGAACAGAAAATGAATGCAAGTTTTAATATTTTTTTTTGAAAATTTGTGAGAGAGATTATGAAATATTTTTGTTATTAAATAAATAAATCAGTCAATAGTTTTTTTTAATCTATTTTATAAATTAAAAATCAATAATTTTGGAAAATTGATTAATTTGTCCCATTAAGTGATTTAAAATTTTGATAGATATACATAAAAAAAAATACATAATTATATTGTTAAACTTTAATAGAAAATATTATCTGATTTTTTGGGGAAGAGAAAATGAATGCAAGTTTTAATATTTTTTTTTTGAAAATTTGTGAGAGAGATTAGGAGGGAGAGATTATGAAATATTTTTGTTATTAAATAAATAAATCAGTCAATAGTTTTTTTAATCTATTTTGTAAATTAAAAATCAATAATTTTGGAAAATTAATTAATTTGTCCCATTAAGTAATTTAAAATTTTGATAGATATACATAAAAAAAAATACATAATTATATTATTAAATCACAATTCAAATTTAGGTGTTATTTCTTTTTTAGATCAATAGCTAAATTCTTATCTTTTTTTTTTATTTTTAATTTTTGTGTGTAACCATAGTGTATGAGAGAAATTGAAAAGGGTGTTGCAATAATTATGAGAGAAGTTAAAAGGGATTGTGGGTTGGGAAAAGTCAATAAATGCTGAGGTTGGGTTGGGAGAAGTCAATAAATGCTGATTAGGAGATTGGAGCTCCTATCTGATTTTTTTGGGGAAGAGAAAATGAATGCAAGTTTTAATATTTTTTTTTGAAAATTTGTGAGAGAGATTAGGAGAGAGAGATTATGAAATATTTTTGTTATTAAATAAATAAATCAGTCAATAGTTTTTTTTAATCTATTTTATAAATTAAAAATCAATAATTTTGGAAAATTGATTAATTTGTCCTATTAAGTGATTTAAAATTTTGATAGATATACATAAAAAAATACATAATTATATTATTAAATCATAATTCAAATTTAGATGTTATATTTTTTTGAGATCTATAGCTAAATTCTTATTTTTTTTTTTTTTATTTTTGTGTGTTACCATAGTTTATGGGAGAAATTGAAAAGGATGTTGCAATAATTATGAGAGAAGTCAAAAGGGATTGTGGGTTGGGAAAAGTCAATAAATGCTGAGGTTGGGTTGGGAGAAGTCAATAAATGCTGAGTTTTTTTTTTTTTTTTAAATCAAAAAATTAGAAAATTAGGATTAGGAGATTGGAGCTCCCACAGGCCTTGGGGTTAAAAACCCCATTTTGCTTAATATATAGTATAAATAATATATAATATAATATATATATATATATATATAGATTATAAGATGAGATAAATAAAGTGCTATCTTATTATAATGGAGGAGATCTTATAAAAAAAACGTGTAGACATGATTGTCCTCCTATTTTATTGTGTTTACAATTATCTATATATGTGAATTGTGATTTTTAAATGTTTTTTTTTAAATGTCTTTTTTTTTTTCCCTTTTTTATATAATATTAAAGTTTAATATTTTGATAATAATCATATGTGTTGGACTTTTCAAGGAATTAAATGTCTTTTTTTTATTATATAATATTAAAGTTTAATATTTTGATAATAATCATATGTGTTAGACATTTCATGAAATTGTTTTATGTTTGTTCTTAATACATTAAAGTGTTATTATGAGGGATAATAATCATATGTGTTGGACTTTTCAAGGAATTCATATGTGTTGGATTTGAAAGAATTTTTTTTATGCTTGTTCTTAATGCATTAAAGTATTATTATGAGGGTAAGACTTAGGAGTTGGGAGATGTTAATAAATGCTAAGATTTTTATCTTTTTTTAAATCAAAAAATCAGGAAATTTGGATTGGGAGATTGGAGCTCCCACAAGGCTTGAGGTTAAAAACCCCATTTTGCTTAAGATATACTAGCCTATCACCCGTGCTATGCACGGGATAATTGTAGATATTTATATTTGTTTTAGATTTTTTTTAATATATAAATTATGTTTTTAAAGATTTTTTATAAAAATAATTTAACAATCTTATCACTAACTATGGTGTATGAGAAAAGTTGAAAAGGATACTGCAGTAATTATACACAGATTGTATCTATAATTATTTGTATGAGGGGATTTTAAATGTTGATCATGAGATTTTGACTAAATCAATAAATGCAGGCATGTGGATTGAAAAAAGTTAATAAATACTGATAAGGGAATTTTGACCAAATCAATAAATGTTGAGTTTTTTTTTTAATAAAAAATTTATAAAATTCAGATTAGGATATTGAAACTCCCACAGGCCTTAGGATTAAAAACCCCATTTTCCTTAAAAACCTCCTTGAGTGTTTATGTTTATCTAACTTCAATCATATTAAAAAATTAAATTATAAATAAAAGGAGATAACTTTAATCATACAAATCACATTTTTTTTAATACTATCTAACTACAATCACATTTTTCTCATAATAAAAATAATAATTCAAAAAAAGGACCATTAAAATAGTAAATAAAAAGATTATTTAGTAGCATTGAATAAACGACAATCACATTTTTCTTTTTGTGAGTGTCTATGTTTATCTAACTTCAATCATATTAAAAAAATCAAATTATAAACAAAAGGAGATAATTTCAATCATACAAATCACAATTTTTTTAATAATATCTGACTACAATCATATTTTTCTCATAATAAAAAAATAATAATTGAAAAAAAGAACCATTAAAATAATAATCAAAAATATTATTTATAGCCATTGAACAAACTACAATCACATTTTTTTTTTTTTTGTAAGTTAACTTCAATCATAATAAAAAATAAAATTATAAACAAAAGGAGATAACTTCAATCATACAAATCACAAATTTTTTAATGCTATCTAATCATCATCAATAATTAAAAAAATCAATCACAAATTAAGTCAATTGATAATTAAAAACACAATAATTTATTTTCCAAAAAATATAATGTCACGACCCCAAACCGCCCCTAGTAGGATGGTGCCGTGATGGCCAGTAATCCGTGATTACCGAAGGCCAACTTACAAAGATCACACACAATCAGAGTATAATATACATAAGGGGCTCACAAATGCGGAAGCAATAAATCAAAATACGAGTGGTCCATAAGAGCCGTGCATACATCAAATGGAATGACATACAAGATATAGCTTTACAACCAGTTCGAAACAACAAAACACAAGCTACATCTTGATCAAAAGGCTTCTCGAGCCGATATGTACAAAATACAAAGAATACAAGTCAAGAAGCATGATTTTCAAGATTAGCCGACGTAATTACAACATTGCCGACATGAATACAAAACAAGGCCGACATAATCATGAATCCAAAACAAGCCGTGCAAAACACATCTAGGCGTCGCTGCCGTCCTGCTCATCACCTACATATATATAGAGAGGGTGACTTTGGATACTCAGTGAATGGTACAAATAATAAAGGTTTTGCATGAATATAGCCGGAGTCTTTTCTAAACAAAACATGCCAAACCAATCGAATAATTAGCCGAGATTCTTTCAAAGCAAAACACATCAAACCTTATCCAAATCAAGAGATGAACCGTATTCATCTATCAAATCTTACAAGTCTCAAGGGATGCTTACTGGCATCGGCAAAACACAAATCAACCTTTCCGAACAAACAAGTCCACGCGGTAAACCGTCAGTGGCAAGACAAGGACTGTACGATCCGTAATCGATTAGTCAAAGGTACTGCGAAAGTTTATAGTCCTCCAGCACAAGGGACTTGTGTTACTTAAGCCCGTAGCTCTTTTTAACACGATGGTCTTGTGTTACTTAGGCCCGTAGCCCGCTTTAACATGATAGTTTTCCCAAGAAAGGACCGTATCCTTTTTATACTTAGTGCTGTGAAAGTTTAGAGTCCTCCAGCACAAGGGACTTTCCAAGATGACATCAAAACAAAGCTTACATTTGATACATCAAAATAGAGCTAATCATTCATGCTTAACAAATACTTTCATCAAAACAAAGCAAAGCAAGATTTATCAAAACAGTATAACATAGCTTTATTAAGAATACCACTCACATAGTTCTTCTCGGGTGTAGGCTCAAAGCAAGGATCAAGGTCCTGACAATCACACGGCAAATACATTCTCAAAACAAGCTTTACATGCATGCAACGATCCCGGCATTCTCACCAGATTCCAGTCAAAACAAAGCAAAACATGCTGGCGTTTTAAACACTGTTTTTCGTCTCATGAAAAACACACTGGGTACCAACCAGGCCTTTGCCGAGGTCCCACACCTCCTTGCCGAGGTGTGGTCCCGATGGCCACATTCAAAACGAAATCGGGAAAAACCTGGTTTCCTCCTTGAAGAATGCAAAGAATAAGATTATCAAGAACATCAAGAACATGCATGCTAAAATCATAACTCGTTTATTCCAAAAACTGAGGTTTCATGCTATGAATTCAAAAACATGGACCTGGGTACCCACACAAGAGGATCATGCAAGAACAAACACAAAAACACGGTTCTAGTTCCAAACTTTTCGGATCAAAACGAGGCTTTTCATCAAAACTCAAGAACACCATTTTCTCTTCAAGAACCAACTTCAAATCAATGCATGGCATACAAAACGAATTCAATCATGCAATGCAGCTCGACAGCCAATAAGATCAACTAGAGTAGAGCAAGGATCTAACCTCAAAACTCCAATCTAACGGTTCGATCCTCGAAGATCAAGCTCGAAACTTTGCTCTCTCGCTCTAAAACTCCCTCCTTCTACCTCTAGAGCTTCTCTCTCTAAAGACAAAGATTTGAGACAAAAATGATTTGGTTCAAGGCCTGCCGGCTGTCTTAACACACAGCTCGGACACGTGGCACTACCGGGTTGGTTCAGCTCAAAAAGGTGACTGATTGATAAGACAAGTCTATGACAAAGCGTATGCAACAAGCTAAGGCAAGACACATCGGCAAGTAAGGACATCGGCTCAATACTAAGCTTCGGCAACAGGGTAACAAAGACATCGGCTAGGGAGGACGACACTTGACTAAGCTGTGCCACACCTTGGCCTGGGTGTGCCACACTTCAGTCTAGGCCATACCTGCCCCAAGGACAAAGATCACTAGGTGCAAAACATCTCGGCCTAGATGATGCACTCCTCGGCCTTGGTTCCGAACACCTCGGCCCAGATAGTGACATCTCGGCAAACATGCCCGGGGTGAAGATGGAGGTCTACCAAGTGGTTCCAAAAGTAAATTCTAAGTACAAAGGTTCAAAGGTGAACTAAGCTCGAGACAACCTCGGCTACACGCCCAGCAAAGAACAAAATCATGCAAGCAATACTCCAAACAAAGCAAGACAAAACAAGATCAACCAGACTGCAACATCATAAGACAAGATCATACAGGTATGTATGCAAGCATGGTCAAGCTAGAATGAGGGTTGTTACATCCTACCCCCCTTAAAGAAGTTTGGTCCCCAAACTTAGATTACCTTGCTCCAAGAATAACTCTGGGTGTCGAGTTCTCATTTCCTCTTCCATTTCCCATGTGGCATCCTTGCCGTAATGCTCTTTCCATTCGATCTTTACCATCGGCATCGACTTGTTTCTCAACTGCTTGACTTGTCTATCGGCAATACACATCGGCTTCTCATCATAGCCTAGATTCTCATTAACTTCAATCCTAGAATAGTCAATCACACGCAATGGATCCCGAATATACTTCCTTAACATCGACACATGAAACACATTATGATCATTTATGGAAATAAAGAAATTTGGTCTAACATTAAACCAAACTACTCCATTAGCCAAATTAGACTGAATTCCTCCAATGATTGCTTTCATTGGGTCGGAAAATCTTTTGTCAAAAATTACTGCCAAAATAGGAGTATCTATCCCTTGGCGAAATAAGGCTGTTATGGTTACTTGAATTAATCCAATATGAATATATTGAATTTCAGGATATTTCTTTTTCCATCTTGCAACCTTTTTCTTATCAAAAAAAGGAATATCAATATTTCCTTCTTCTGACCATTTTGCTTGAGTGTTACCACTGTATTGTTCAAACACTCTTGCTGAAAAGAAGTTAAATTTTGAAAGTTTATAAATTTCTAGAACAGCAACTTCTTGCATTTTTTCGAATTTTGCTAATTCTTCGTCGGTAAAAGTTTTTTCTTCCCCGATTACATCTCCAAGTCGAATTGCCTGCAATTCTTCTTGAGATATATTATCTACTTCTTGAGATATTGCTTGACTATTATTAGTCATCATGAAGATTAGTTCTTCGTCTGAACTTTCTTCATCACTAGAAATTTCATATAAGATTTCTTCTTCATCGGAAATTTCTTCTCCATATATTATTTCAAAATCTTGTTCTTCAAGGACTTTGATCATTTTCTTTGCACTTTTTCCCCTTTTTGGGCATTCGGGTGCATAGTGACCTTCTTCGTTACAAATGTAACATTTACAAGTTTTCTTTTTTGAAACACTTGTTGGTTTCTTTTTTCGAATATACTTTTTCTTTTTTGAAAAAGTTTTGTTCTTTTTCCAAGGTTTCCATTTATATTTTCTGCGTTTTTTGGAAAATCCTTTTCTTTTAGGAAATGTATTACAACCAATTTTCCAATTTTCTTTTAAAATTTTATCACAACATTTTTGACCGTATTGTGAGTTGGAAATTTGATTTTTTATTTGTTTTTTCGCCTTTACTTCTAGACACCGATTTGCTATCTCTCTTAGAACAAAATTAATGCGAAAACCAAGATTATCATTTTCTTCCTTCCCCATTTTTTTGAGAAAAGCAGGATAGTTTTTAATACATAACTCATCCCATGGACTAGGGAGTTTATGAAAAAATTGATCTAACCAAGGTTGATTTGCTGGTGGATCAAGAAGATAATAATATTTTTTAAAAGTTTGAACATAGTCTTCAAAAAAACAAATATTACATAATTCTAATTTAGTCAAAATATAATTTGCGTCTGCTTGCAAATTAGTATCTCCATAAAAACCACATAAATTTTCTTTTATGAGTTTTGCAAATTCAGCTAAAATTGTGTCAAGTGCGAGAAAATTTGTTAATAAAGCCGTTTTTTGACTTTTTCCAATTTCAGATTTTTTCCACTGTCTTAACCATTGCAACACATCTCCCTGGAGAGTTGCTGCAATATAATCAAGGAATTTTTCCTTTGACCAACTATTTTTATAATTGGTAATAATGATGGACAAGGATTGTGCCCAATCATCTATTGCTTGTGGTTGATCCTTAAATGGAACATGAGACAAGTCTAAATAAGTACCATTTTGAGCTATTGGATACTTATGATTATTATCTTTTCTAGATATTACTGGTTCAGGTGTAGGATTGGAGGTGCTTCCAATATCATTTTTAACTTCATTTGTTTGAATAAAGTCAAAATTTTCTCCATCTCCCCATGTGCCAAATAATTCGGGATCAATTGGCTCTTCTGCCTTTCTTTTCCCTTTATTTATTTCTGATGAAATATCTTGATCTATGGATTCTTCAGATGAGGATGATTGGCTGTCATCATCATTAGTTGACATATTAATATCATAATTAAAATGTTGTAAAAGGGCTTTATTTTCTAGATAAGTTTCTCTTATCTGATCTAGTAGCCTATTTCTTTCATCAATACCTAAATCTGGGTCTTTATATAATTTTCTCCAATAATCCAATATTTCAACAATATTTTCATATTCAGTTCTATTATAGGTATTGGTTTGAAGTACCATAATATCTTTTGTTCCATAAAATAGCCTAGGGATGTCACTATCTCCTGGACTATTCATTCCATCATTGTTTATGAAGGATATAGTTTCCAATTTTGTCACCAAATTGTTTATTTGGTTTTTTGCTTCTTTATTTAAGTCAATATTTATTATAGAACCCAAATTATCTATTTTAGATTCTATAGACTCAACTTTAGTCTCTAGATAATTTTGATTTATTTTTTGATTTTTATCTAATTTAGAAAACCAAGAACACATAATATCAGTAATATTATTTAAACTAGAACACACACTATTTATATTTGCAGACTCTTTAGTAATATACAAACTATGATCATATTTATTATTAACATTATTTTTTGTATTTCCAAAACATATTATATCGTCAGAATTAATTGCCATTTTAGATTGGTGTTGGTACCTAAGACCCTCCTAGTGTATTTTCTGGTGCCTAAAACCTCTCTTTATGATCTTAAAGACTTAATTATGGCCAATAGTCAAAAGATCTTAATGAGTATATGGGCTTTGATATACACTAAGCATATAGGTTTTACAACAACTAAAAATGAAACAAATAATTATGAAGATATAAAATACGAAGGATTCACAAAAACTTGGTTAAATTTTTTTTTTTATATCATAAAATACACCATACAAACTTAAAATTTATACATAGATAGAAATACTTACATAGCTTGATCTTGCTTTAAAAAGCTCTTCACCAAGCTCTGATACCAATTACAAAACTAAAAAGGAAAGGAGTTTTTTTTCTAATTTTATTATGGAATTATGGTGGAGTTATGGAATAGGAAAGTATGCTAGAGAATTTAGAGACAAAGAAGAAAGCACAACGATGGAGAAAACATGGAGGGAATTTACATTGCCTTATGCATTGGCTTCAATGCCAATTTATAGAATACATAGTGCATATACAAACAAAAACCAAGAGTTATGGCATATCTACCTTACGTCTAATTTCTACAACTCTTGACAAAAGTTTACAACTTTTTGACAAAGTCTACAAGCCTAAGCATAGGCTTATTAAATACAAAGACAAAAAAAAGTCATAAATGAGAGACTTCAATTATTTGTTATTTTATGCTACAATTATATACATACACTGTATATATATTTGTCATCATTATATGATACAATTATATATATACACTGTCTATCCTCCCCGGTTTTTAAAGAGACAGACTGTTATAGATAAGCTGTGGCTGAGCAGTTTGTCGTGTAGCGTCGGCTGAAAGGATGTGGCTGATCACTGTAGCACGTCCGCGGGGGACCTCGGCTACAGTTCGGACTCCCTTTTGTGTCGCGGTTCTAAATCTGAACCAAAGAGTCCGAATCCGGCAAATTGTTTTGAAGAAAAACAGATTTTTGAAAAAGTAGTGCCAAACATGGACTGCTTTGCCAGATTACAGAGTCGCCACCTAAATATTTTTTTAAATGGGAATTTAGGAAACCCTGACTCGGTGCCGAAGGCCACGTGTCCGTCATCACCAAAGTGACTTGGCTCGGGAGCTTGGGTACGATCGGGGAAGGTCAGCTATGAGCACCCCCTTTCGCCCGGTCCGAAGACCGGCCTCTACTAACCGTGATATCCGTTTTTGAAAACTTTATGCGTTCTTATTCCAGTTATTAGCCTAGAATTACTATGTGATGCGCACAACACAAAAGTATAGACTAGATTGCCTAATTTGGAAATACACATTGCGTATCCGTTTTGTCTCGAAAAACGTGTTGGTTTTTGTGCTACTCGCGAGTAGGCTAAAATTCGGATTTCAACGAGTTGTTCCAACTCAGGCAATCCAACCTCCACCCACAGGCATTCAAACAGTAATATCACATATAAGCATTTAGCCGCATGGCAATCCTATTGTCATGGCGAACATTCACACGCATGCGATATGCTAAAGCAATAAAAACTTACATCGTACTCCGTGCCAAAACAATAATCCGGTTAGCAAACATGCATGACCTGGTTCATGTTAAGTGGCTAATGCATCGCATACAGGGATGTAATCTAGACAGGCTCGGCTATCCTAAGCATGGCACATGAAATGCAACAACTATCACGTATTCAATTTTGGAATTGAAATACAATGCAGTTTGCATGATGTGCCGAGCCCGATGCATGTAAACAAATGCATGAATGCACGCATGCATTGCATAAGGTATGCTAATTTAAAATGCCCTAATTTACCACTGTAAGCGGATAAATAAAAGGGTTAGAAAGAAATGAGGATTGGAAGACATACATGCCCACGCACCCACACTTATTACATTTTTGCCCTCACTCGGAGGGACCGAATAAATAAATAAAACAGACTCGAAAGAAATAAACGAATAAATTAATTATTACAAAATTCTGAATATTAAAATTAAAGCAAATAACTAAAAGAAATGGGGCCTCAGCCCTGCCTCGGGATGTGCGAGTGATGCGTGCTCGATCCGTCTTGCCCGGGAAAGCCGCACCCTAACACTGCTGCCTCTGTTTTTACTGCTCTGCCTCTCCAAAAATTCTCAACATTCTGTAACATCCTCCAAATAGTCTGAAATACCCCACCGGCTGGATAGAGTGATCGTCGGCTGATCCATTTGATCACCGGCTTCTTCTGATGTTTATCGGCACAAAAATAGTGCCGGTCGGCACTATATAATGCCGGCCGGCAGAAAATTCCTGCAGAGGACAGATTTTGACAGCAGCAGCAGACAGCAATGCAAGGCATGGTTTTTTGGGCATATGTCAGCATGTCCAATGCCTCCTATCATACTTAGGGACTCAAGGAGGCATGGCTCTTGATTCTAGGGCTACCAATTATGCATTTGATGCATGATAGCCTAAGGGACCAAGATTGCTATTTTGGTGTAAAATGCATGCAACACCAAACAAATGAAGACTAAGTCCCTATCATGTGGAGGTCAAGGGCCTTAGTGACATGAGGATTGAGATAAGTTTTCACCACTTAAAGTGTGAACTCCTCTCAATCTTCATGCTTGGTTTGACAACCCCAAACCAAGCCATGGAATGCAACTCATGCAAGCATGCATCAATAATGTAATATGGCATGAAGATGCAAAGCATGTCAAATGCTATATGACTAATACAATAAGCATGCAAAATGCTAGAATACACTAAGTATGCGAACATGCACAAGGCCAATTCCTAAGCATACAAGAGCATACCTCTAAAGCATGAACTAAGCCACATATACTAACATATAGACATGACTAATGGACTGAAGTAGGGTCTAGTATGATGCCAAATCAATAGATCAAAACAAGCTAAACATGCTAGAGCTCCATACAAGCAAGGCTTACAAGCCTAACATGCAAAATACACACACTAAGCATACCAAAAGTGTCAAGAACAGTGGCTCACAGCCCCTTTTCATGACAAATAGATGCTAATATATTCATGAGATCAAGCTAGAACATACAAAGAAACATGGCTCAAAGGCATGACATACTTCTAAGCATAATAGAGCACTTCAAAGCAAACATGAGAGGCATGCAAGAGGCCACGAAATCAACTAAAAACAGAGATCCAACATGACCTAAAACACATAATAAAGCTCTGAAATGAAGCTAAAACAAGCATGCATACATGTTATGCTATGAGCCTAAAACAAAGGCATATAAAGGACCAAGGGGAGAGGGGTGTCTCTCCCTTAAATGAGGCTCGAAAATAACTCCCTCACCACTGAAAACCCACTGGTTTTCAGTGGTGAGAAGGCCAAAGAACAACAAGCAAGCAAGGCCTCCAAGAAAAGGCACAAAAGGGCCAAAACAAAGCCTAAAAGAGTGAGGCTTCACTCAAATGGACAAATGACCTTAATGAATGTTCTTGAGCAAGTAAAAACAAGACTTTTTTATCTTAAACACAAACTCAAAAACACAAAGTAAAGAGGGTAAAAAAAGGTTGCAAGAATGGGGAATATAAAGTGATGTTCTTACCCTTGAAGATCCCTTGAAGATCAAATGGTGCAGCCCCTCCCTAGTGCTCAAAACCAGTCCAAAACCAAAACAAATAACCTTCCAAGCCTCTCAAACTCAAGCTAAGGTGTAATGGTGTGTGTAAAAGAGCAAAACTAGGACAAAATCACACTTTTTGGCCTTAGATCACACACACAAAGGGAGGGAGATCTTGATATAGATATATGACAGAGGTATATGTATATAAGCTCTGGTTTTGACTCTCAAGAAGCTAACCCTAAACCAAGAGGAGAAGCTCCCCTCTTATAGGCATTTGCAAAGCTTGTCAAACAAGCTTGGAAGGAGTGCATCCCCTCCATACACGTGTATGGAGGGGAGAAAAAGCTACAAAGTTGTCTGAAAATATCTCAGAAAGCAAGTGCACAGTAGTCGGCAGGGCAAAATGGTCATTTCGCCAAAAATAGTGCCGACCGGCACAATATAGTGCCGATGGAAACTCTAGCCAGCCGGTGGCTTCTAGCCCCAGCCGGTGGTGTGTAGGGATGCCTCACAAAGCATTCCCTGCCCTCCCAAGGCAAAACACAAGTGTTTGGTGCAAAACCAAACACAAACGGTCGGGTCCGGAGGTCCTGAGGCACGGCGCGCGCAGCCGAGAACTCCGGGAACTCCGAACGAACACAAACATGGATAATCACCGAGTGTTCCAACGATGACGTCCAAGTCTTGAGGACGGTCAAAAATGGGGTGTCTACAGTTGCCCCTCTTTGACAGAACTCGAAAGTCATAACAATGACGGGAGTGAATGTCAAAGCCCAGAGACGACCCATTTTTGGCAAGGCCGAAGACTTAGACAAACAGGAAAAATATAGCTGAATAAATGGTTGTGCCCGCAGGCTGCCTACGTATCCCTTTGCAAGGAATCAAACCAGCGTAGTTCAGGGGCAAGATGCAAAGTGATGCACAATGCAAGTGCATAACTTATGAGCATGCAAATGATGCTGTGATGAAGCAATTATGCAAAATAAATGCAACATTTTAAGCGAAAGCTATGCAAGCAAGTAAACGTGAACCAACCTACATCTCATGCAGAAAGGATGTAAGAAAATTATGCAATTCTCACGGAAGGCTAAAAGTGACTACCGAGAGTACCCGGAGTCTAACACATAACATCTCTCCGCGTATCACACACAGGAGGGGAAGAAGGTAAACCTTTCAGCGTATCATACGCAAGAGAAGAAAAGTTAGATTTCTCAGCGTATCACACGCAAGAGAAGAAAGGTAGATTTCTCAGCGTATCACACGCAAGAGAAGAAAGGTAGACCTCTCAGCATATCACATGCAGGAGAGGAAAAGATCATCTCTCAGCGTATCACACGCAAGAGAGGAAAAGGTAGATTTCTCAGCGTATCACACGCAAGAGAAGAAAAGATCATCTCTCAGCGTATCACACGCAAGAGAGGAAAAGGTAGATTTCTCAGCGTATCACATGCAAGAGAAGAAAGGCAGACCTCTTAGCATATCACATGCAAGAGAGGAAAGGTCAACAATGTAAGTAAAAAGGCGCATAACCATGCAGGTAGATGTGTGTAATAATGCAAGTGAAAAAGGTACATATCAATGCAACGAATGAGCGTAGCAATGCTAGATAGATGTGCATAACAACGCAATGAGTGAGCATAACAATGCCAGTGGATGTGCATGACAATGCAAGTGAATAACAATGCAGGTAGAGTGTGCATAACAATGCATATTTGAAACAAAATGCCGAATAAGGGATTGCAAGCCTTAAGGAGACCAAACTCCTAAACGCAACCTCCGATTTACCTCTTGGAGGGGTCACGATTCATCTCAAGAACGGGCACACCCTGTTTATATTAGAGAGAGATAATATCTGTTGCTGCTTTAATTGCCATTCTGACTTGAAGCAGGCTTACACTTGGAATAGAGGCACGCTCATTCTTCGGAATACTGACAAGGTTTGAAGAGGTACATCCGGAATACAATCTCAGAATCCACTGAAGGTGAAACACTCTCAGATGCTTTGATTTTCCCTCTATTCTTTTGCTTTGCAGTCTGGAACCCACATGGCTTCAGATAGGTCCCTGTTTTACTGTTCACACTTGACCTGGGTTGAACCCTGCGGTTTTATGAAAGAACAAATCTTGTTTTGCACAAATGTGGAGAATGGCACAGCACTCTGAGCACGAGATGATTTATTGAAATTGAGAAATGAGTTCTTAACCGGGTATTGAGCTTACGACTGAACACAGCGAAAAAGACTCAACAAAAGAAAACAAAGGTAAACAACCTAAACACATCTATTGACACTCGAAACGACTCAAAACAAGAATCGAGACAGACAAAACAAAACACAAGACTCGAATGTGCACAGGGAGCCTGTTTCACCGGGTAGTGTTTCCCACCCTTTCTCATTTGTGATTCTCACATCACTCGGCCCTCAAGCTCTGTTTTTCTGAAAAAGCCCTTTTCCTCACTTTTTCTCTCAGCGCACATCTCTCTATTCTTCAATCTCTCATTTTTCAATCCCTTCCCAGAGTGGTTGGTAGATAGACAAGAAGTTGCGGGCTCTTGCCCCTAGCATTCTGCTAGATTCTTTTTCTTCCGCACACAGCAGTGAACTTTCCCACAGAGAGGTTGTGCCACAACTGGGTGTGTAGCAAATCTGCAGCTAACATCGGTTGATGATGCCCTGCTGGGGAGTTTGGACGTGGTTAGATCTGTCCAGATGAGGAAGTGGAACATCTCGCCCCATTCCAATTTATGCTTCGCACATGGCTTGATACCTCGCTGCTTGGAGGACGGGAGAGCTTTCAGCCCTTTGTTATTGACTTCAGTTGTGCCCTCTTTTGGCAGGTGGAGTGCCCTTCTTGGCAAGTATGTTGATGATAGGGAAAAGACAGAACACCTGACTCAACTGTGCCCCTAGTTCATCATTTTGACCATTTTTTGGTTTTAAAACAATTTTGACCAACATGAAAGTTAGATTAACATGCTTATTCAACTTTTTGATTTAAAATCATGCAAGTCAGGCTATGAGCACTGAAAATTTTCCTTTTTTTGGATCCAAGAAAATGGTCCAGTTTTTGGAAAAGATGGAATAATTTTCGAGAGAATTAGTCAACCTCAGTAAAAATTCTCAAAAACTATTTTTTGCAAACGGTCAATGTTCAACAAGCACGGAACCTACTCTTGAGATGCGTAACCTCGGATCCATAAGCAATGGAAAATTGCCCCTTGTCTGAAGGACACTGCATGGCAACGGAAAGTTGCCCATTGTTTGAAGTGACACCGCGACGTTTTGAATGGCAACGGAAAGTTGCCCCTTGTTTGGATAGCATCGCAGTGTACTTGTAGTCAGTCCTCAGAGCGACGAACACAACTAGACTCTTGGATAGAGAGGAGGCAAAGATGATCAAAACCATCACATGGACACAATTGAATTGGAAATGTTTATGGCTGGACTTCAGGATGAAGTTGCCTACGTATCCCAAACATGGGAATCAAGCCTTACGTAGTTCGGGGTTAAGGTACTCTCGGGTATTTAACCTCTCCTTTTTATGCTCTAATTTTTGCCAAGGCGCCTGTTGCAGGTTTTCGACCTTGCGAGCTATGTTTTTCTTTCTTTTTCTTTTTCTTTTTTTCTTTCTTTTTTGTATATATTTTTTTTGTATGTATTTTTGCTTGCTCCAACTTTTGCCTGGGTAGCCCTTCCGGGTTTTCAGCCCAGCGAGCCTCTCAAAGGGTAAAAGTGTAATAAGTCCATGCCAAATGGTTTTTGAGATTGAAGCCCTCTGTATCCAGGAAAGTGGCTGTTGATTCGCAAGAGAACTCATCTTCGGCTCTTCGGGCACATCTGACATCTTTGCTCCCTAGTTTAAGGGGGGGCTTCTGATCTAGCTTTACAAGCTTCTCTTGAAAACACTTGAACTTCTTGATCTGACTCTTTTGCCCCTAGTTCGAGGGTTACTTTGAATTTGGTCTCACAGGCCTCACGTTGTAGTTAACCGTTGAACATTCTGAGTTTGAGTCCAAGGTTCGAAAATGAGGGGTCGAGTCTCGAGGCTGAGAGCGATCCTAGGCTGCACAATCTCAAGAGCGATTCCACACATGTCTTCGCAGGACCGCGCAAAACATTTTTTGAAAGTTTTTAAGAAAGCGACAAATCGCTCGCGCTGAAGACGGTGTAGGACCAATCTGGATCAAAGCTAGGGTCCTTCTCAGTACTCACACTAACAAGCATGATTTCATTCATTAAGGGCTTAGCACGCCTCTCTTTCTCTCAATTTGATCAAAGTTTTGCAAATCCCGAGGAATTCCTCCCTCTTTGTTTTCACCGTAGTGTTCAAAAAGGTTTTAAAAAACTTAGGTCATTACAATGACTTCAAGACACAGAAAAGACAGAGTTCTTAGTCAAATACTGCCATCTCATTTAGAATTTCTGGCACAACTGGCACACGGTAGAAGCAAACGCGAGAGCGTAAAAATCACTGTTGTTTAATTCAGATCTTCTGGTGTAACTGGCTCTAAGGCAGAAACAGACTCAAAAGAAACTGAAAAGACAAACACAAAACAAAATGGTGATGCTCGAGGTGACACCCCTGGAATCACCCGACTCTAACAAAACAGGACTGACTCGATACAACAAGACAGACCCAACTGACTCAGTATGAAAGGACTGACTCAATACAAAAAGACGAGACCGACCCAATACCCAAGTCGGAAAATACAAAACTAGCATTTGCAAATGCTCAAAATAGTGCGTGCCAAACGCCACATCGGGAGTAAACTGAGTGTTGCCCGCAGGTGGTTCATCTCTTGATCACATCACGTTACCCCCCACAAGTTCACTGATCAAGTGCCGATAGACTTTGCGGGACCCGGTGCGGGGATGACTCTGTTGTCGATCAAATCTTGTATTTCGTGGCGAAGACGAAAACACATGTCAGTGTCATGGCCAGCTCGCTGATGGAAGGCACAATAGTCAGCTGGGTTGTGTGAGAGAGGGAGGTTCTTTGGTAGTGGCTGCGGCTCCAGGGGCTTCAGATGCCCTTTCTTGATCAAAACCCCTAAGGCTTTGGATAGGGGCATGTATAGTGGAGCAAACACCCTTTGGCCCTGAGGTGGGTTTTTGGCTATTTGTGAGCTAGCTCCGGACACACCGGTGAATGAGGTGGCTGTTTTTTGTGTGGTGGTGGTAACCATGCCCACGTCTGAAGCTCGGGCATTTTCATCACTGCTTACGCCTGTATTTACATTGCGGTTGAAGGTCCTCCTAGGTTGCTCCCTATCACTGTCAATCAAGCCCTGTTTCATAGCATCCTCAATTTGTACCCCCATCTCATGCAAATCAGAAAAGGTAGGGAAGGGGAGCACGATCATTTTTTGCATTAGCTTGGGCTGGAGGTTGCGCACAACTATCCGTATTTGATCCTTATCCGTTGGCCTAATGGTCATCATTGAGGCCTTGGCCCTCAAACGGGTTACAAAGTCAGAGAAGCCCTCTTTCGGCTCTTGCCTGGTTGTCTCAAGATCACGGGTTGTGATCTCGATCTGGGTATTGTATGAATATTGTGCGACGAAGGCCTCGGACATCTCCTCCCAGCTTCGTTTCACTGAGTCCTCTAATTTGGCGTACCAGATGGCTGCGATACCCGACAGGGTCCTGCTAAAGAGGGAGAGCTTCTGTAATCTTGTCAAGCCCATCGGGCGTAGAACATCTGAAAACAAACTCAGGTGGACCATGGGATCTCCTGACCCGTCAAAACGGTCGATTTGTGGCATCTTGAACCGATCTGGCAACGTCACAGCCGCGTCGGTATACCCATCCTCGATGTCCGGGATGGACTTTACCCCTGGGATTTCTTAAACATTCTTTCCAACTTGCTCAGCTTCAGTGCTGTGGGGTCTGCTTCGAACTCAAAGGGAGAGTCCGGTACGTTGATGGGCGTGGGCGCCTTGGATAGTTGTGGTGGAATCGGGGGCGGAGCTGGCCCCGTTGGAAGGCCTGTATCCTCTTGAACATTAGTCGTCTCCCCGGGTGTCCGAACCCCTGGTGGTGGAGGAGCTTGATGCGAAGCAGATGCTCCGGTTTGTTGCTCTAGTCTGGCAATTGTCTCTGCCTGTTGGGCAATGACCACGCCCTGTTGCTTGGCAAATTCTGCTTGATGGACAGCGTCATGCTGCATGGCTCTCATACTATCCTGGAGTTGGCGCACCATTTCTTCCAGACTCGACATATTGTCCTGATTTAACTGAACAACCGGTATATCTGTGTCTGCAGTAGGCTCAGAATTCTCAACCCGACTACTCAAAGATCACTGATCTGGTAGCTGTTGTACTGGTGGTCTGTGCTTGACTAGCCTTCTCTGGCCTTGATTACCCTTGAGCTGAGTCTCTGACTTGACAAAGTCTATCAGCACAATCCAATGTACCTGGGGGATAGTGGAGTCTTCTGAAGCTATAGTTCCCAGACTACCTAGCAAAAGAGAAAACAGACAGCATCTCAGCCCAATTTCACTGGAACGGATAGCGGAACGACTGTACTCAGTACTGATAACTGTTCCCCAAAATCACTGCCCCAAATCTGAATCTGATACCCGCAGATATAACTGATTCTCAAAAATACTAATACTGGTGCCCGTAGGCCGGATACCCAGACTTGCAAACTGGTATATGCATTCCCTGTAGAGATACACTCTAAAAGCACATAGCAGGTAAATGAGAGCCAATACACCCCTATATTGGGTAGGGTTTCCCTGTCCTATTTTGTCAGGAGCTAGGGTTTCACTACGCACGCAGCGGTTTCAAACAACCTACGATCGGGTAAGTAACCTGTCCTAGTTTGGAATGGTCACTATGGATTCCGACTATGCACTAGGTCGAATGGTCCAAAAGGGTGCCCCGGTAAAACCGGGGTTTGTGTTCCCATACTGGCAGAGCCCGCAACCGGTCAGCCTTGTGGACATGCCTTGACAAGACAAGCCTCCGGCAAACCGCTCAGGAATAGCAGATGGCCAACACGGTGTCCTAGGCGCACCAATGCACATGCAATGCAAAGAAACACATAAGTGTAGTCAAAACAGGATATCACGAGTTCGAGTCAAGCTCTCTAAAATCCCCAGCAGAGTCGCCAGAAACTGTAGCACGTCCGCGGGGACCTCGGCTACAGTTCGGACTCCCTTTTGTGTCGCGGTTCTAAATCTGAACCAAAGAGTCCGAATCCGGCAAATCGTTTTGAAGAAAAACAGATTTTTGAAAAAGTAGTGCCAAACATGGACTGCTTTGCCAGATTACAGAGTCGCCACCTAAATATTTTTTTTAAATGGGAATTTAGGAAACCCTGACTCGGTGCCGAAGGCCACGTGTCCGTCATCACCAAAGTGACTTGGCTCGGGAGCTTGGGTACGATCGGGGAAGGTCAGCTATGAGCACCCCCTTTCGCCCGGTCCGAAGACCGGCCTCTACTAACCGTGATATCCGTTTTTGAAAACTTTATGCGTTCTTATTCCAGTTATTAGCCTAGAATTACTATGTGATGCGCACAACACAAAAGTATAGACTAGATTGCCTAATTTGGAAATACACATTGCGTATCCGTTTTGTCTCGAAAAACGTGTTGGTTTTTGTGCTACTCGCGAGTAGGCTAAAATTCGGATTTCAACGAGTTGTTCCAACTCAGGCAATCCAACCTCCACCCACAGGCATTCAAACAGTAATATCACATATAAGCATTTAGCCGCATGGCAATCCTATTGTCATGGCGAACATTCACACGCATGCGATATGCTAAAGCAATAAAAACTTACATCGTACTCCGTGCCAAAACAATAATCCGGTTAGCAAACATGCATGACCTGGTTCATGTTAAGTGGCTAATGCATCGCATACAGGGATGTAATCTAGACAGGCTCGGCTATCCTAAGCATGGCACATGAAATGCAACAACTATCACGTATTCAATTTTGGAATTGAAATACAATGCAGTTTGCATGATGTGCCGAGCCCGATGCATGTAAACAAATGCATGAATGCACGCATGCATTGCATAAGGTATGCTAATTTAAAATGCCCTAATTTACCATGTAAGCGGTAAATAAAAGGGTTAGAAAGAAATGAGGATTGGAAGACATACATGCCCACGCACCCACACTTATTACATTTTTGCCCTCACTCGGAGGGACCGAATAAATAAATAAACAGACTCGAAAGAAATAAACGAATAAATTAATTATTACAAAATTCTGAATATTAAAATTAAAGCAAATAACTAAAAGAAATGGGGCCTCAGCCCTGCCTCGGGATGTGCGAGTGATGCGTGCTCGATCCGTCTTGCCCGGGAAAGCCGCACCCTAACACTGCTGCCTCTGTTTTTACTGCTCTGCCTCTCCAAAAATTCTCAACATTCTGTAACATCCTCCAAATAGTCTGAAATACCCCACCGGCTGGATAGAGTGATCGTCGGCTGATCCATTTGATCACCGGCTTCTTCTGATGTTTATCGGCACAAAAATAGTGCCGGTCGGCACTATATAATGCCGGCCGGCAGAAAATTCCTGCAGAGGACAGATTTTGACAGCAGCAGCAGACAGCAATGCAAGGCATGGTTTTTTGGGCATATGTCAGCATGTCCAATGCCTCCTATCATACTTAGGGACTCAAGGAGGCATGGCTCTTGATTCTAGGGCTACCAATTATGCATTTGATGCATGATAGCCTAAGGGACCAAGATTGCTATTTTGGTGTAAAATGCATGCAACACAACAAATGAAGACTAAGTCCCTATCATGTGGAGGTCAAGGGCCTTAGTGACATGAGGATTGAGATAAGTTTTCACCACTTAAAGTGTGAACTCCTCTCAATCTTCATGCTTGGTTTGACAACCCCAAACCAAGCCATGGAATGCAACTCATGCAAGCATGCATCAATAATGTAATATGGCATGAAGATGCAAAGCATGTCAAATGCTATATGACTAATACAATAAGCATGCAAAATGCTAGAATACACTAAGTATGCGAACATGCACAAGGCCAATTCCTAAGCATACAAGAGCATACCTCTAAAGCATGAACTAAGCCACATATACTAACATATAGACATGACTAATGGACTGAAATAGGGTCTAGTATGATGCCAAATCAATAGATCAAAACAAGCTAAACATGCTAGAGCTCCATACAAGCAAGGCTTACAAGCCTAACATGCAAAATACACACACTAAGCATACCAAAAGTGTCAAGAACAGTGGCTCACAGCCCCTTTTCATGACAAATAGATGCTAATATATTCATGAGATCAAGCTAGAACATACAAAGAAACATGGCTCAAAGGCATGACATACTTCTAAGCATAATAGAGCACTTCAAAGCAAACATGAGAGGCATGCAAGAGGCCACGAAATCAACTAAAAACAGAGATCCAACATGACCTAAAACACATAATAAAGCTCTGAAATGAAGCTAAAACAAGCATGCATACATGTTATGCTATGAGCCTAAAACAAAGGCATATAAAGGACCAAGGGGAGAGGGGTGTCTCTCCCTTAAATGAGGCTCGAAAATAACTCCCTCACCACTGAAAACCCACTGGTTTTCAGTGGTGAGAAGGCCAAAGAACAACAAGCAAGCAAGGCCTCAAGAAAAGGCACAAAAGGGCCAAAACAAAGCCTAAAAGAGTGAGGCTTCACTCAAATGGACAAATGACCTTAATGAATGTTCTTGAGCAAGTAAAAACAAGACTTTTTTATCTTAAACACAAACTCAAAAACACAAAGTAAAGAGGGTAAAAAAAGGGTGCAAGAATGGGGAATATAAAGTGATGTTCTTACCCTTGAAGATCCCTTGAAGATCAAATGGTGCAGCCCCTCCCTAGTGCTCAAAACCAGTCCAAAACCAAAACAAATAACCTTCCAAGCCTCTCAAACTCAAGCTAAGGTGTAATGGTGTGTGTAAAAGAGCAAAACTAGGACAAAATCACACTTTTTGGCCTTAGATCACACACACAAAGGGAGGGAGATCTTGATATAGATATATGACAGAGGTATATGTATATAAGCTCTGGTTTTGACTCTCAAGAAGCTAACCCTAAACCAAGAGGAGAAGCTCCCCTCTTATAGGCATTTGCAAAGCTTGTCAAACAAGCTTGGAAGGAGTGCATCCCCTCCATACACGTGTATGGAGGGGAGAAAAAGCTACAAAGTTGTCTGAAAATATCTCAGAAAGCAAGTGCACAGTAGTCGGCAGGGCAAAATGGTCATTTCGCCAAAAATAGTGCCGACCGGCACAATATAGTGCCGATGGAAACTCTAGCCAGCCGGTGGCTTCTAGCCCCAGCCGGTGGTGTGTAGGGATGCCTCACAAAGCATTCCCTGCCCTCCCAAGGCAAAACACAAGTGTTTGGTGCAAAACCAAACACAAACGGTCGGGTCCGGAGGTCCTGAGGCACGGCGCGCGCAGCCGAGAACTCCGGGAACTCCGAACGAACACAAACATGGATAATCACCGAGTGTTCCAACGATGACGTCCAAGTCTTGAGGACGGTCAAAAATGGGGTGTCTACAGTTGCCCCTCTTTGACAGAACTCGAAAGTCATAACAATGACGGGAGTGAATGTCAAAGCCCAGAGACGACCCATTTTTGGCAAGGCCGAAGACTTAGACAAACAGGAAAAATATAGCTGAATAAATGGTTGTGCCCGCAGGCTGCCTACGTATCCCTTTGCAAGGAATCAAACCAGCGTAGTTCAGGGGCAAGATGCAAAGTGATGCACAATGCAAGTGCATAACTTATGAGCATGTAAATGATGCTGTGATGAAGCAATTATGCAAAATAAATGCAACATTTTAAGCGAAAGCTATGCAAGCAAGTAAACGTGAACCAACCTACATCTCATGCAGAAAGGATGTAAGAAAATTATGCAATTCTCACGGAAGGCTAAAAGTGACTACCGAGAGTACCCGGAGTCTAACACATAACATCTCTCCGCGTATCACACACAGGAGGGGAAGAAGGTAAACCTTTCAGCGTATCGTACGCAAGAGAAGAAAAGTTAGATTTCTCAGCGTATCACACGCAAGAGAAGAAAGGTAGATTTCTCAGCGTATCACACGCAAGAGAAGAAAGGTAGACCTCTCAGCATATCACATGCAGGAGAGGAAAAGATCATCTCTCAGCGTATCACACGCAAGAGAGGAAAAGGTAGATTTCTCAGCGTATCACACGCAAGAGAAG
The DNA here is from genome assembly GCA_030407325.1 of Camellia japonica. Taxonomy (NCBI): domain Eukaryota; kingdom Viridiplantae; phylum Streptophyta; class Magnoliopsida; order Ericales; family Theaceae; genus Camellia; species Camellia japonica. The sequence continues at coordinate 96,122,021 of JAPPVO010000019.1, read as the reverse complement.
AAAAGATCATCTCTCAGCGTATCACACGCAAGAGAGGAAAAGGTAGATTTCTCAGCGTATCACATGCAAGAGAAGAAAGGCAGACCTCTTAGCATATCACATGCAAGAGAGGAAAGGTCAACAATGTAAGTAAAAAGGCGCATAACCATGCAGGTAGATGTGTGTAACAATGCAAGTGAAAAAGGTGCATATCAATGCAACGAATGAGCGTAGCAATGCTAGATAGATGTGCATAACAACGCAACGAGTGAGCATAACAATGCCAGTGGATGTGCATGACAATGCAAGTGAATAACAATGCAGGTAGAGTGTGCATAACAATGCATATTTGAAACAAAATGCCGAATAAGGGATTGCAAGCCTTAAGGAGACCAAACTCCTAAACGCAACCTCCGATTTACCTCTTGGAGGGGTCACGATTCATCTCAAGAACGGGCACACCCTGTTTATATTAGAGAGAGATAATATCTGTTGCTGCTTTAATTGCCATTCTGACTTGAAGCAGGCTTACACTTGGAATAGAGGCACGCTCATTCTTCGGAATACTGACAAGGTTTGAAGAGGTACATCCGGAATACAATCTCAGAATCCACTGAAGGTGAAACACTCTCAGATGCTTTGATTTTCCCTCTATTCTTTTGCTTTGCAGTCTGGAACCCACATGGCTTCAGATAGGTCCCTGTTTTACTGTTCACACTTGACCTGGGTTGAACCCTGCGGTTTTATGAAAGAACAAATCTTGTTTTGCACAAATGTGGAGAATGGCACAGCACTCTGAGCACGAGATGATTTATTGAAATTGAGAAATGAGTTCTTAACCGGGTATTGAGCTTACGACTGAACACAGCGAAAAAGACTCAACAAAAGAAAACAAAGGTAAACAACCTAAACACATCTATTGACACTCGAAACGACTCAAAACAAGAATCGAGACAGACAAAACAAAACACAAGACTCGAATGTGCACAGGGAGCCTGTTTCACCGGGTAGTGTTTCCCACCCTTTCTCATTTGTGATTCTCACATCACTCGGCCCTCAAGCTCTGTTTTTCTGAAAAAGCCCTTTTCCTCACTTTTTCTCTCAGCGCACATCTCTCTATTCTTCAATCTCTCATTTTTCAATCCCTTCCCAGAGTGGTTGGTAGATAGACAAGAAGTTGCGGGCTCTTGCCCCTAGCATTCTGCTAGATTCTTTTTCTTCCGCACACAGCAGTGAACTTTCCCACAGAGAGGTTGTGCCACAACTGGGTGTGTAGCAAACCTGCAGCTAACATCGGTTGATGATGCCCTGCTGGGGAGTTTGGACGTGGTTAGATCTGTCCAGATGAGGAAGTGGAACATCTCGCCCCATTCCAATTTATGCTTCGCACATGGCTTGATACCTCGCTGCTTGGAGGACGGGAGAGCTTTCAGCCCTTTGTTATTGACTTCAGTTGTGCCCTCTTTTGGCAGGTGGAGTGCCCTTCTTGGCAAGTATGTTGATGATAGGGAAAAGACAGAACACCTGACTCAACTGTGCCCCTAGTTCATCATTTTGACCATTTTTTGGTTTTAAAACAATTTTGACCAACATGAAAGTTAGATTAACATGCTTATTCAACTTTTTGATTTAAAATCATGCAAGTCAGGCTATGAGCACTGAAAATTTTCCTTTTTTTGGATCCAAGAAAATGGTCCAGTTTTTGGAAAAGATGGAATAATTTTCGAGAGAATTAGTCAACCTCAGTAAAAATTCTCAAAAACTATTTTTTGCAAACGGTCAATGTTCAACAAGCACGGAACCTACTCTTGAGATGCGTAACCTCGGATCCATAAGCAATGGAAAATTGCCCCTTGTCTGAAGGACACTGCATGGCAACGGAAAGTTGCCCATTGTTTGAAGTGACACCGCGACGTTTTGAATGGCAACGGAAAGTTGCCCCTTGATAAACAGGCATGGCTGGTGCACTGTAAAAAGCTTTTTTAGCTTTAGTCATGCTATCATATGCTTTATAGCTCGCTCCTGAATATCCACAAACTTGAAGTTTGGCGTCATTCCAGTCTGTGTAAATTCCAGGCTGTCTTCCTGAAAACACAACATAAACTTTTTCTTCTCGGGGCATTGCTTTTTTAGCAATTGTCACCCAATCTCCTTGAGCGGGTTGTTTACCCTTATCCATTGTTTTCCTCTTGATCTAGAGGTCTTCTGCAAAAATTAAATTTACTTGTTTAGCAATTTAATTTTCTGAAACAATTTCTGCTAAGAAAATCTGCAAGAAAATTGTTAGTACCTTTAAGATGTTCTACTTCAAAGGTATATTCAGAAATTTTATTATACCAGGCTAGTCGTCTTCCTTGCTCAATAGGTTTTTTATTGATCAAGAAATCTCTTACTGCCTTATTATCAGTGCGTACAATAAAATTTTCTGGGGCTAAATAAATATGAAAACTTTTTATTGCCAATTTTATTGCAAGTAATTCTTTTTCGAAAATAATATATTTCTGTTCATTTGGTTTAAATGTTCCAGAATTATATCCGCAAATTAATTCTTCTTTTTGTAATTTTATGGGTATTGAATTTTTTCTTGGTCTAATCCCATTTTCTGATAAAGGTATCTCTTTATCATGCCATAAATTACAGGGTATAGCTTTAAGAACACATCCCCAACATGCTTTGAGGCATCTGTTTCTAAAATTAATTTATCACCCGTTTTAGGAAGATAAACATCTGGTAAAGTTTTAACATGTTCTTTAATTTGTTTAATTAAAGCAACATCTTCTGTTGTCCATTCAAAAATAACATTTTTCCTTAATTTGGTTAACCAAGGAATTTCTATTTTTGAAAGATTTTTTATAAAATTTCGTCCATAATTTAAACTGCCTAATAAACTCTGTAATTGTGTTATATTTTCAAGAGTATCAGGAAAATCTCGTACTTTGGACAAAATATGTTCTTGTAATTTTAAACCTTTCTGGTCTAAAATTATTCCCAAAAATTCAATTGATTCTTTTTCTAGTTCAATCTTTTTTGGAGACAAAATAATTCCATGTTTTTGAAACTTTTCACAAATTAATTTTAAATGTTTCTTATGTTCCTCCTTGGTTTTAGAGAAAAAAAGTATATCATCAATATAAACTACACAACAATCTTTAAGGTCTTTAAAAATTGTATCCATCCACCGTTGAAAAACCTGTGGTGCAATATTTAATCCAAAGGGCATAACATTCCAGTGGTAATGTCCTCTAGGTGTACTGAAGGCTGTCAATTTTTTTGACTCTTCAGTCAATTGAATTTGCCAAAATCCACTTTTACAATCAAATTTGCTAAAGATTTTTGATCCTTTGGTTAAGTTAATCAAAACATCTTTTCGTGGAATAAAATATCCATCAAATTCTAAATTTTCATTTAGCCGTTTATAGTTGACTACCATTCGGGCTTTTCCTCTTTTAATTTCAGCATGGTTTCTTACCATAAAAGCTGGACTAGAGTGAGGGCTCTTAGTTTCTTCAATTAACTTTTTGTCTAAAAGTTCCTGGAGTTGAATATCAAATTCATCTATATCTTGTCTAGTATAGATCATTGGTCTTACTCTAATGAAACATTAGGATCTTTCAATTTTAAACTACAATAACGTGGACTACGTTGCCATAGTTTTAATGGATGTTCACTAAAATTTTCTTCTAAAATTTTATAAATCCAGTGTGATTCATCAATGGTTTTGATGATGGGAGTTAAGTCACCACGCGGCACGGGCGCAAACTCTTTATCACAAATGTATTTATGTTGTTCTAACAAAGGAATATGAATTAAGATATTGTTTATGCTTAATGAAATAGCTCTTTCCTGTATTTGCATTGGAAGATATTTATATATAAAATTATTTCCAAGAAGAAAATCTCCATGCATATACGGAAAACATAAAATTTTTGGTATAATGAATTTGCTGTCATTTAACCAAATAGCTATATTTTTAGCCTTGAATTGTATAGAAGTATGGTTGCCAGCTATTCCAGTGACTAAAATTGGATGCTTCATTAGTGTCCATTTTTCTTTTGGTATGGCATTCCATTTATATGAGCTGACTGTAGCTCCTGTGTCTATGAGAACACTGAGGCTATAGGGTTTATAACCGGCAAAATTAAATGTTCCCAATACATATGTATATCGTCTTTTTCCTTGGCTAGGAGAAAAAATAATATCATCATTTTTTGTTTGAAAATGATACATATATGCAGATTTAATATGTTCAAGTTTTCTTGTTCCTGGAAAAATAGGAATCTGAACATTATTTGAAGTAATAGATTCTTGATTAGAATTATTACTTGATTCTCCAATACTTAACTTTGAAAATGATTTGTTAGTAAAATCTTTTTCAAATACAGAAGTTGATCTTTTAATTTTTGGAATTGTATTTTCAATATATAAATTTTTTCCTGATGCCTGCATTTGTAATTGAGCAGGTTTTTTTGTTTTAGAAGATTCTCCTTGTCCCACTAAGTCTTGGATTAACCATTGTCGAGGGACTTCTAAATCACTCCAGTTCATTAGACGAGGTTGTATTATCGTGTCAAATGGTCTTGGTTCAAAGATTTCAACGATTTTATTATCGTTTGATTTTGTTTTAGTTTCAGGAAATTTGGTTAATTCGTGAATTGTTTTCCAACGAATAGCCAAGTCTGTAGGCAACGGAGTTAATCTTGTCAAGGATTTCAAATGGCCCAATATAACGAGGTGCTAACTTACCTTTCTTCCCAAACCTGGAAATTCCTTTCATTGGTGAAACTTTCAGGAATACATGATCCCCAACTTCGAATTCTAACTCATTCCTTCTCTGGTCGGCGTAGCTCTTTTGTCAGCTCTGGGCAGTTTTGATCCTCTGTTGAATGAGTTTAATCTTCTCTGTTGTCACTCGAATCAATTCGGGACCAAGCAGAGCTCTGTCTCCAACTTCGGTCCAACATATCGGCGACCTACACTTTCTTCCGTACAAAGCTTCATACGGCGCCATGCCAATGCTAGCTTGATGACTGTTGTTGTAAGCGAATTCCACTAAGGGTAAATGCACTCCCCAACTCCCTTGGAAGTCCAAAACACATAGCCTAAGCATATCTTCAAGTGTCTGAATAGTCCTCTTTGTTTGCCCATCCGTCTGTGGATGAAAAACTGTACTAAATCTCAGTTCGGCTCCAAAAGCCCTCTGTAGACTCTGCCAAAATCTGGAAACAAACTTCGGATCTCGGTCTGACACAATTGACATCGGCACTCCATGAAGTCTAATAATCTCGTTCACATATAACAAGGCGAGTTGATCGGCGTTGAAGGTAGTTTTAACAGGAAAAAAGTGTGCTGACTTCGTTAGTCTATCAACAACAACCCAAATCGAATTCATACCTTTCTGTGTCTTCGGCAAACCAATCACAAAATCCATGGAGATGTGTTCCCATTTCCACTCCGGAATCGGCAAAGGTTGAAGAAGTCCTGCTGGCCTTTGATGCTCCGCTTTCACTTGTTGACAATGTAAACACTGAGACACGAATTCTGCTATTTCTCCTTTCATATTCGGCCACCAAAATGTCTGCTTCACGTCTTGATACATCTTAGTGTTTCCCGGATGGATGGCGAACTTAGAACTATGAGCTTCCTGTAAAATTCTCTTCTTCAACTCTGGGATGTCGGCCACACATAACCTTCCTTCGAACTTGAGCACTTGGTTTTCAATGGTGTATCCTGGTCTCGGCTTAGTAATAATCTCGTCGGCTACCTTCTTGAAGAATTCATCCTCCATCTGTCTTGCCCTTACTTCCTCAACAATAGTTGGTTCTGCTGAAATCACGGTTAGACATGCCAAACTTCCAGTTACTTTTCTGCTCAAAGCGTCGGCCACGGTGTTAGCTTTACCGGGATGATATTGGATTTGCATGTCGTAGTCCTTTAACAACTCGAGCCATCTTCTCTGTCTCATATTCAATTCCTTCTGAGTGAACAGGTATTTTAAGCTCTTATGATCTGTAAAAACCTGACAAGAAGCTCCATACAAGTAGTGACGCCAAATCTTCAAAGCAAATACTACGGCTGCTAGTTCTAAATCATGGGTAGGATAGTTCATCTCATGTGGCTTCAACTGACGAGATGCATATGCTATGACTTTGCCCTCTTGCATCAATACACAACCCAAGCCCTTATGCGATGCATCACTATAGATGTGGAACTCTTCATTACCTGATGGAAGTACAAGAACTGGTGTTGTGACTAACCTCGTCTTCAACTCCTGAAAGGCTGATTCCCGATCTTCGGTCCATTCAAACGCCGCTCCCTTCTTGGTCAATTGCGTCAACGGAATTGCAGTCCTGGAGAAATCCCTCACAAACTTCCTGTAATAACCTGCCAAACCCAGAAAACTCCGGACCTCGGACACATTAGTCGGCCTCGGCCAGTTCACAACGGCCTCAATTTTACTAGGATCAACTGAAATACCCTCTTCATTAATCACATGACCCAAGAATGAAATAGTAGAAAGCCAAAACTCACACTTGTTAAACTTAGCATACAATTTCCGGTCTCTCAAAATCTGTAAGGCAAGTCTCAAATGATTCTCATGCTCAGTCTTACTCTTAGAATAGATCAATATATCATCAATGAAGACAACCACAAACTCATCCAAATACGGTTTGAAGACTCTGTTCATTAAATCCATGAATGCAGCAGGGGCATTGGTCACTCCAAAAGGCATCACCAGAAATTCATAGTGGCCATATCTTGTTCGGAAAGCGGTCTTCTCGACATCCTCGGCTTTAACCTTAAGCTGATGGTAACCCGACCTGAGATCAATTTTGGAAAAGACTCGTGCTCCTTGTAATTGATCAAACAAATCGTCTATCCTAGGTAATGGGTACTTGTTTTTAATGGTGACCTTATTAAGTTCTCTGTAATCGATGCAAAGACGGAGGGTGCCATCCTTTTTCTTAACAAATAAAACGGGTGCTCCCCATGGCGAAGTGCTCGGCCTAATAAACCCCTTATCCAACAATTCTTGTAGTTGCAGTTTCAATTCCCTAAGTTCAGCTGGGGCCATTCTATAGGGTGTTTTGGAGATCGGTTGTGTTCCCGATATGATATCAACAGTAACTCTATTCCTCTATCAATTAAGTGGCCAGGCAAATCATTTGGCAAGACGTCGGCGAATTCATTGACAACTGGAATGTCGGCTAAGCTAGTATTTCCATTCTGATCATTCAGTATACTACACAAGAAACCTTGACATCCTTTCCGAATTAACTTATAGGCTCTAACGGACGAAATCAAGTAAGGTGGGGGCACTACTCCTTTACCCTGAAAAGTAACCTCGGCTAGGTTTGGGGGTTTCAGTGTGACATTCTTCGAAACACAATTAATAGATGCATGATTCGCGACTAACCAATCCATTCCCAGTATGACATCGAAATGAGTTATGTCCAAAGGCATCAAATCTACTAACAATTCAACATTCTCAATCTCAACAATGCATGCTCTATAAATGGATGCAACAATCATAGATCTCCCAGATGGAGTAGACATAGATAATATATAATCAAGGGGTTCTAGTTCTCTATCAATCTTCTCGGCAAACTTAGCAGATACGAATGAATGCGTAGAGCCCGAATCAATCAATACATATGCATCATGAGAGCAAATTGGAAGTATACCTGACACCACTGTCTTAGCATTCTGAGTATCTCCTGGTACCAGTGCAAAACTTTGCCCTGCCTCATCTGTCCTTTTCCAACGTTGCCCTTCTGAATGGAACCCGAGGCATCCTCATCCTTCTTGCCATCAACAGTCTTTGCCTTAGGACAATCTCTGACATAGTGTCCCATTTCACCACATTCATAACAAGCTCCAGACGCCCGACGACAAACCCCGAAATGTGACTTCCCACAACTCGAACATGTCGGCTTCGCGCCATTTTCCTGTCTTGGGTAGGCTGGGCTGCTGACATTCGCTTTCTTCTTGGTAGTAAACGGTGTTCGGCGACTGTCAAAATTCTGCCTTTTCCTCTGGTTCTCTCCTAAACTCTGGTATCTGTTCAAGTTAGCTTCAGCCAGGATGGCTTTATCTAATACCCCGGCGTAAGTTGGCATGTTGTGCAAGTTAACCCGGTCTTGTATTGGTCCACTGAGCCCACTCTCAAACTTCCTAGCCTTCGTATTCTCGTCACTGACCATGTGGGGTGCATACCTCGCCAACTCCGTAAAAGCGCGGTCGTATTCCACCACTGTCTTGTTGCCTTGCGTCAAGGTCTGAAATTCAGTAGCCTTGCGGTTTCGTACACTAAGGGGAAAATGTTTGTTGTAGAACAACTCCAAGAATCGGGTCCAGGTCAACTCTGGATTGCCTTCTCGAACCATCATCCACCATCTGCGAGCGTCGTCATCCAGCGTGAATGTTGCCAGTGCTACTTTCTGAGCGTCTGTGTTGGGAAAGATCTCGAACAATTTTTCCATTTCTAGAACCCACGCTTCGGCTTTCATCGGCTCTATGCCCCCTTGGAATCTCGGTGGCTTCATTTTCTTGAACTCCCTGATCAAAGCTATCGTGCCATCCCCATATAAGGCTGGCTGCGGGAGAACTTGCGGTACTGGAGGAGGTGGAGGCGGAACTACATTTCGACCGTTGGTCTGCTCGGCCTGAGTCGACGTGGCACTAGCGTACTGCTGTCTTGTTTGCCTTAACTCGCGGGCCAAACCTTCAACTAATCTTTCTAGTCGGTCCATTCTGTCTTTGGGCTGATCTCGGCCAATTGGAGGTCTACCTCTCCTCATGATACTATGAGTATGCAAAGTGTGACTTTAAAACAAAATAAGCAGATAACCATGTAGGCAAGTAACAAACAGGCATATCAAGTTGATGCGCACATTGTTCAAACAGCAAGCAATATGATGCAATCTTAACATCATTCTAAGGGAAATCCTATGCTCTTTAGGACTCAAAGTGTCTGAATAACGTATACTGAGGAACCTGTGCTCTGATACCATTCTGTCACGACCCCAAACCGCCCCTAGTAGGATGGTGCCGTGATGGCCAGTAATCCGTGATTACCGAAGGCCAACTTACAAAGATCACACACAATCAGAGTATAATATACATAAGGGGCTCACAAATGCGGAAGCAATAAATCAAAATACGAGTGGTCCATAAGAGCCGTGCATACATCAAATGGAATGACATACAAGATATAGCTTTACAACCAGTTCGAAACAACAAAACATAAGTTACATCTTGATCAAAAGGCTTCTCGAGCCGACATGTACAAAATACAAAGAATACAAGTCAAGAAGCATGATTTTCAAGATTGGCCGACGTAATTACAACATTGCCGGCATGAATACAAAACAAGGCCGACATAATCATGAATCCAAAACAAGCCGTGCAAAACACATCTAGGCGTCGCCGCCGTCCTGCTCATCACCTACATATATATAGAGAGGGTGAGCTTGGATACTCAGTGAATGGTACAAATAATAAAGGTTTTGCATGAATATAGCCGGAGTCTTTTCTAAACAAAACATGCCAAAACCAATCGAATAATTAGCCGAGATTCTTTCAAAGCAAAACACATCAAACCTTATCCAAATCAAGAGATGAACCGTATTCATCTATCAAATCTTACAAGTCTCAAGGGATGCTTACTGGCATCGGCAAAATACAAATCAACCTTTCCGAACAAACAAGTCCACGCGGTAAACCGTCAGTGGCAAGACAAGGACTGTACGATCTGTAATCGATTAGTCAAAGGTACTGCGAAAGTTTATAGTCCTCCAGCACAAGGGACTTGTGTTACTTAAGCCCGTAGCTCTTTTTAACACGATGGTCTTGTGTTACTTAGGCCCGTAGCCCGCTTTAACATGATAGTCTTCCCAAGAAAGGACCGTATCCTTTTTATACTTAGTGCTGCGAAAGTTTAGAGTCCTCCAGCACAAGGGACTTTCCAAGATGACATCAAAACAAAGCTTACATTTGATACATCAAAATAGAGCTAATCATTCATGCTTAACAAATACTTTCATCAAAACAAAGCAAAGCAAGATTTATCAAAACAGTATAACATAGCTTTATTAAGAATACCACTCACATAGTTCTTCTCGGGTGTAGGCTCAAAGCAAGGATCAAGGTCCTGACAATCACACGGCAAATACATTCTCAAAACAAGCTTTACATGCATGCAACGATCCCGGCATTCTCACCAGATTCCAGTCAAAACAAAGCAAAACATGCTGGGGTTTTAAACACTGTTTTTCATCTCATGAAAAACACACTGGGTACCAACCAGGCCTTTGCCGAGGTCCCACACCTCCTTGCCGAGGTGTGGTCCCGATGGCTACATTCAAAACGAAATCGGGAAAAACCTGGTTTCCCCCTTGAAGAATGCAAAGAATAAGATTATCAAGAACATCAAGAACATGCATGCTAAAATCATAACTCGTTTATTCCAAAAACTGAGGTTTCATGCTATGAATTCAAAAACATGGACCTGGGTACCCACACAAGAGGATCATGCAAGAACAAACACAAAAACACGGTTCTAGTTCCAAACTTTTCGGATCAAAACGAGGCTTTTCATCAAAACTCAAGAACACCATTTTCTCTTCAAGAACCAACTTCAAATCAATGCATGGCATACAAAACGAATTCAATCATGCAATGCAGCTTGACAGCCAATAAGATCAACTAGAGTAGAGCAAGGATCTAACCTCAAAACTCCAATCTAACGGTTCGATCCTCGAAGATCAAGCTCGAAACTTTGCTCTCTCGCTCTAAAACTCCCTCCTTCTACCTCTAGAGCTTCTCTCTCTAAAGACAAAGATTTGAGACAAAAATGATTTGGTTCAAGGCCTGCCGGCTGTCTTAACACACAGCTCGGACACGTGGCACTACCGGGTTGGTTCAGCTTAAAAAGGTGACTGATTGATAAGACAAGTCTATGACAAAGCGTATGCAACAAGCTAAGGCAAGACACATCGGCAAGTAAGGACATCGGCTCAATACTAAGCTTCGGCAACAGGGTAACAAAGACATCGGCTAGGGAGGACGACACTTGACTAAGCTGTGCCACACCTTGGCCTGGGTGTGCCACACTTCAGTCTAGGCCATACCTGCCCCAAGGACAAAGATCACTAGGTGCAAAACATCTCGGCCTAGATGATGCACTCCTCGGCCTTGGTTCCGAACACCTCGGCCCAGATAGTGACATCTCGGCAAACATGCCCGGGGTGAAGATGGAGGTCTACCAAGTGGTTCCAAAAGTAAATTCTAAGTACAAAGGTTCAAAGGTGAACTAAGCTTGAGACAACCTCGGCTACACGCCCAGCAAAGAACAAAATCATGCAAGCAATACTCCAAACAAAGCAAGACAAAACAAGATCAACCAGACTGCAACATCATAAGACAAGATCATACAGGTATGTATGCAAACATGGTCAAGCCAAAATGAGGGTTGTTACATATAATGAGTGAAAAAGATCAATTATAATTTTTTTTGGGTCAAAATACAATCTAATTATCATCAATAATTGGTACATTATGTGACCTTAATGAGTACAATCCATTTTGTTTTTCAAAAAACACAGTGAGTTAAAAATCAAATCACAAATTAAGTGAATCGATAGTTAAAAAAACACAATAATTTTTTTTTCAAAAAACACAATGAGTTAAAAAAATCAATTTCAATTTTTTTTTAAAATACAATCTAATCATTATCAATAATTGGTACTTTAAAAATCAAATCAGAAAAAAATCAAACCAAATCACAAATTTTTTTATGCTATCTAACTACAATCATATTTTTTTCATAAATAATTGTAAAGAAAAACCATTAAAATAGTAAATAAAAGATTAAATCACATTAAAAAAAAAGAACCATTGAACAAACTACAATCACATCACATTTTTTCCATAATAAAAAATAAATAAATAAATGAAAAAAAGAACCATTGACTAATTACAATCACATTAAAAAAAAAAAAATCATTGAACTAACTACAATCACTTTTTTTTCTTCGTGAGTGTTTATGTTTATCTAACTTCAATCATATTAAAAATAAAATTAAAATAGTAAATAAAATGATTAAATAACATTAAAAAAAAAAACCATTGAACTAACTACAACAATCATATTAAAAAAAAGTGTCATTGAACAAATTACAATCACATCACATTATAATCACATTTTTTTCTTTGTGAGTGTTTATGTTTATTTAATTTCAATCATATTAAAAACAAAATTAAAATAGTAAATAAAAAGATTAAATAACATTAAAAAAAAACCATTGAACTAACTACAACAATCATATTAAAAAAAAGAGCCATTGAACAAATTACAATCACATCATATTTTTCCCATAATAAAATAAATAAATGAAAAAAAAAGAACTATTAAACTAACTACAATCACATTTTAAAAAAAAGAATCATTCAACTAATTATAATCACATTTTTCTCTTTGTGAGGGTTTATATTTATCTAACTTCAATTATATTAAAAAATCAAATTACAATTTTTTATTCGCTAGAAAAATCACAAATATTTTTATGAGCTATCTAACTATAATATTAAAACAGTAAACAAAAGGAAAAGTCAAGAAAGAGAAAACAAAAAGAAGACTTACTTTTTGCATACGTAGTTACTGAAGTTGAAAGTGTAGAAGTGAGAAATTAAGAAGGAAAAAACAAAAAGGAGACTCACTGTTTGCAATAGGTATGTGAAAAGTTAAAAAGAATGTGTGTGTTGGAGAAGTTAAAAAGATTTGGAAGAACTTAATAAGTGCTAAGTTTTTTTTTTTCAAAAAAAATAAAAAAATTAAGAAATTAAGGTTCAGATATTGGAACTCCCACAAAACTTGTAGGTTAGAGATAGATATAAATAAATAGATAGATATAGATATAGATATTTATATTTGTTTTAAATTTTTTTTAATATACAAATTATTTGTTTTGGAAAAGGTACTGCAGTAATTATGAGAGAAGTTAAAAATATTGTGGGTTGAGAGAAGTTAATAAATGCTGAGGTTATTATTTTTTTTTTTAAAAACAAAAAATTTTAATATACAAATTATTTGTTTTGGAAAAGGTACTGCAGTAATTATGAGAGAAGTCAAAAAATCTTGTGGGTTGAGAGAAGTTAATAAATGCTGAGGTTAATTTTTTTTTTTTAAAACAAAAAATTAGAAAATTAGGATTAGCACATTGGAGCTCCCACAAGCCTTGGGGCTTAAAAACCCCCTTTTGCTTAATATATAGTATAGATAGTATAGATAGATACTAGCATATCACCCGTGCTATGCACGGATTATGTTTACAATTATCTATATATGTGAATTATGATTTTTAGATGTTTTTTTTTTTAATTTTTAAATGTCTTCTTTTTTTCCTTTTTTATATTATATTAAAGTTTAATATTTTGATAATAATCATATGTGTTGAACTTTTAAAAGAATTAAATGTCTTTTTTATTATTATTATATTATATTAAAGTTCAATATTTTGATAATAATTATATGTGTTGAACTTTTCGAGAAATTTTTTTTCTGTTTGTTCTTAATGCATTAAAGTGTTATTATGAGGGATAATAATCATATGTATTGGGACTTTTCAAGGAATTTATATGTGTTGGATTTCAAAGAATTTTTTTTATGCTTGTTCTTAATACATTAAAGTGTTATTATGATGGTAAGACTTGGGAGTTGGGAGAAGTTAATAAATGCTAAGATTTTTTTTTTAAAAAAAATCAAAAAATCAGGAAATTTAGATTGGGAGATTGGAGTTTCCACAAGACTTGGGGTTAAAAACCCCCTTTTGCTTAATATATACTAGCCTATCACCCGTGCTATGCACGGGATAATTATAAATATTTACATTTATTTTAAATTTTTTTAATATATAAATTATATTTTTTAAAATTTTTTATAAAAATAATTTAACAATCTTATCACTAACTATAGTGTATGAGAGAAGTTGAAAATGGTATTACAGTAATTATACAAGGATTGTATCTATAATTATTTGTATGAGGGGATTTTAAATGCTGATCAGGGAATTTTGACAAAATCAATAAATGCAGGCATGTGGAAAGACATGTGGATTAAAAAAAGTTAATAAATGCTGATCAAGGGATTTTGACCAAATCAATAAATGCTGAGTTTTTTTTTTTAAATAAAAAATTTAGAAAATTCAGATTAGGATATTGAAGCACCTACAGGCCTTGGGTGTTAAAAATCTCCTTTTGCTTAATATATAGTATAGATATATATATATATATATATATAGATAGATAGATAGATATATATATCTTTTTATTTTTGTGTGGTTTCTATTCAGGTATCTTTTTTTTTAATTTAATTTATCTGTGGTTTCTATTTATTTTTAATTATTATTATTTAGATAAGTTATGATGTGAGTTAGATATGTGATAGACATGTGAGTTTTATTGATTTAAAGTTTATTTAGAAAAACTTTAAAGATTTTTTTTTTTTATTTTTTGGTTTTTTTTGTTATGTTATAGTATAATATATAAAATATAGGTAGATATCTACAACTTTAATAAAAAATATTATTTGATTTTTTGGGGAAGAGAAAAGGAATGCAAGTTTTAATATTTTTTTTTGAAAATTTGTGAGAGATTAGGAGGGAGAGATTATGAAATATTTTTGTTATTAAATAAATAAATCAGTCAATAGTTTTTTTTAATCTATTTTGTAAATTAAAAATCAAAAATTTTGGAAAATTGATTAATTTGTCCCATTAAGTGATTTAAAATTTTGATAGATATACATAAAAAAAATACATAATTATATTATTAAATCATAATTCAAATTTAGATGTTATATCTTTTTGAGATCTATAGCTAAATTCTTGTCTTTTTTATTTTATTTTTGTGTGTAACCATAATGTATGGGAGAAATTGAAAATGGTGTTGCAATAATTATGAGAGAAGTCAAAAGGGATTGTGGGTTGGGAGAAGTCAATAAATGCAGAGGTTTTTTTTTTTTTTAAATCAAAAAATTAGAAAATTAGGATTAGGAGATTGTAGCTCCCACAGGCATTGGGGTTAAAAACTCCCTTTTGCTTAATATATAGTATAGATTGCGATTTTTAAATGTCTTTTTTTTTTTTTTTTTTTAAATGTCTTCTTTTTTTCCTTTTTTATATTATATTAAAGTTTAATATTTTGATAATAATCATATGTGTTGGACTTTTCAAGGAATCAAATGTCTTCTTTTTTTTGTTATATTATATTAAAGTTTAATATTTTGATAATAATCATATGTGTTGGACTTTTCAATAATTTTTTTTTATGTTTGTTCTTAATACATTAAAGTGTTATTATGAAGGATAATAATCATATGTGTTAGGATTTTTCAAGAAATTCATGTGTTGGATTTCAAAGAATTTTTTTTATGCTTGTTCTTAATGCATTAAAGTGTTATTATGAGGGTAAGTCTTGGGGGTTGGGAGAAGTTAATAAATGCTAAAGTTTTTTTTTTTTTTAAATCAAAAAATCAGGAAATTTAGATTGGGAGATTGGAGCTTCCACAAGGCATGGGGTTAAAAACCCCCCTTTTGCTTAATATATAGTATAGATACTAGGTGCTATGCACGGGATAATTATAGATATTTATATTTATTTTAGATTTTTTTAATATATAAATTATGTTTTTTAAGATTTTTTATAAAAATAATTTAACAATCTTATCACTAACCATAGTGTATGAGAGAAGTTGAAAATGATACTGCAGTAACTATACACAGATTGTATCTATAATTATTTGTATGAGGGGATTTTAAATGCTGATCAGGGAATTTTGACCCAATCAGTAAATGTAGGCATGTGGAAAGACATGTGAATTGAAAAAAAGTTAATAAATGCTGATCAGGGGAATTTGACCAAATCAATAAATGCTGAGTATTTTTTTTTTTAATAAAAAATTTAAAAAATTCATATTGGGATATTGAAGCTCCCACAGGCTTTGGGGTTAAAAATTCCCTTTTGCTTAATATATAGTATAGATAGATATAGATAGATGTGTTGGACTTTTCAAGAAATTTTTTTATGCTTGTTCTTAATACATTAAAGTGTTATTATGAGGGATAATACTCATATTTGTTGGGACTTTTCAAGGAATTCATGTGTTGGATTTCAAAGATTTTTTTTTATACTTGTTCTTAATGCATTAAAGTGTTATTATGAGGGTAAAACTTGGGAATTGAGAAAAGTTAATAAATGCTAAGATTTTTTTTTAAATAAAAAAATCAAGAAATTTAGATTGGGAGATTGGAACTCCCACAAGGCTTGGGGTTAAAAACCCCCTTTTGCTTAATATATAGTATAGATAGATAGATAGATAGATAGATAGATAGATACTAGCCTATCACGTGTGCTATACACGGGATAATTATAGATTTAGATTTTTTTAAATATATAAATTATGTTTTTAAACATTTTTTATAAAAATAATTTAACAATCTTATCACTAACCATAGTGTATGTGAGAAGTTGAAAAGGATATTGTAGTAACTATACACAGATTGTATGTATAATTATTTGTATGAGGGGATTTTAAATGTTGATTAGGGGATTTTGACCACATCAATAAATGTAGGTATGTGGAAAGACATGTGGATTGAAAAAAATTAATAAATGTTGATTAGGGGATTTTAACCAAATCAATAAATGCTGAGTTTTTTTTTTTAAAATAAAAAATTTAGAAAATTCAGATTAGGATATTGAAACTCCCACAGGCATTGGGTTAAAAACCTCCTTTTGCTTAATATATAACTAGCCTATCACCCGTGCTATGCACGAGATAATTATAGATATTTATATTTATTTTAGATTTTTTTTCAAATATATAAATTATGTTTTTTAAGATTTTTTATAAAAATAATTTAACAATCTTATCACTAACCATAGTGTATGAGAGAAGTTGAAAAGGATATTGCAGTAACTATACACAGATTGTATCTATAATTATTTGTATAAGGGGATTTTAAATGCTGATTAGGGGATTTTGACCAAATCAATAAATGCAGGCATGTGGAAAGACATGTGGATTGAAAAAAGTTAATAAATACTGATCAGGGGATTTTGACCAAATCAATAAATGTTGAGTTTTTTTTTTTTCTTTCTTAATAAAAAATTTAGAAAATTCATATTGGGATATTGAAGCTCCCACAGGCCTTGGGATTAAAAATTCCCTTTTGCTTAATATATAGTATAGATATAGATAGATGTGTTGGACTTTTCAAGAAATTTTTTTTATGCTTGTTCTTAATGCATTAAAGTGTTATTATGAGGGATAACAATTATATGTGTTGGGACTTTTCAAGGAATTCATATGTGTTGGATTTCAAAGAATTTTTTTTATACTTGTTCTTAATGCATTAAAGTGTTATTATGAGGGTAAGACTTGGGAGTTGGGAGAAGTTAATAAATGCTAAGATTTTTTTTTTTAAAATCAAAAAATCAAAAAATTTAGATTGGGCGATTGGAGCTCCCACAAGGCTTGGGGTTAAAAACCTGTAACGCCCTCAAAAATATCCCATAACATACACAAATATAACATACATTACTTAAGAAAATAAAACATTATTCCATTCATCAGAGTATTCTAATTAAAAGATGTTACATGTAACACAAAAATAAATGCCCTACGGGCTTACATCTTTCCAAGCCAACACTTGGACACAAAATGTGAGTTCTAACTCAACTACAAATTAAGCCCTCGGCTTGAGTTTACATGTAACATCAAATAAAACGAAATAACAAATAATCTAAACAGAGTCTTGAACTCCAAATCCTTCCAAGCTAAGTCCTTGGAGGTAGCATATCACCTAGACCTGAAAATGATGTTCCCGTATAGGGTGAGCCACAGCCCAGTAGAAAAATACTAAACCAAATATAAGTATTGAATAAAGTAATAGCATTCAATAGATGGTTAACACGAAATACCAAGTTCATCATCATACAGTTTCATTTATATCAATGTGGCTCAGAACCTGGCCAAACTATAACAGTGGGACTATATCTCACATTAACATTACTTCCAATATCAACAAATTAAATGAGACTAAGGCTCATACCAAAACACTTCCATACTTCCCGATTGATACACATTTTAGTGCTGTATCAATAACATGTAAAAACACTTCCATAAATCAATAAGTACGCATATAAGAGGTACTAATGGAGTCCATCCCCTATCTCCTCCCAAACAAAATCCGGTTTAGGAGTCCATCCCCTATCTTCTCCCAAACCGTAGAGTACATCCCCTATCTCCTCCCAAACAATATGCATATGCAATGTATTACACACTTGTCATACACAATATTCAATCAATACACGTATGTTTTGTATTAATTCAACCGTCATGTCCAATGACTTAATTCAATGTGATTAGTTTTAGTTTTCCCTAATCCACATGCAATGTCTACAACAATCACGACTATCCTCCACCGATAGCCCAAAACAGTTATTTCTAAACAGGAAATAAATGTATCAACAAATGTAAATTTAACATTTTCATAGGTGAGTAATTAAACTAACCAACTACACCATTAAATCACTAAATTCCCCAATTCCATGAATTAAACTCAATTCCACATTTTTCCCTAAATTAATTATACAAATTAATTTATTTCAACCACTAGGGTTTTTCCCAAAATTACCAAACAACTACCAACATATCAAAATACTAGAACTTAGAACAAAACCTATAATATGAAGTAGGAAATCCCTACCTCGAAGTAAATAACCCGAATGGAGAAGATGGAGATGACGACCCAAAATCCAAAGTGCTCCAAACCGCCAAACTCTTAGATTAAAACGAAGCTCTCGACTCACTCTATCTTTTTAATAAAGAACCTAGGGTAGAAACACCCTAAAAAGAGATGATACTTAAGAGAGAAGGTGAGTGGAGGGAGAGAAAACTCGGAACTAGGGTTTTAAGAACAAAAAGAATGTGAAAAAACGTTTAAAAAACCGTTGTTGCGTATTTATACCCGACAGGCTCGCTTGAGCGAAGGATTGGTCGCTCGAGCGACCAGACACAAGAAAGCCTCGCTCGAGCCATGAGTGTCTCGTTCGAGCCAACAACCTAGAAGCTCGCTCGAGCGAAGAAAAGCTCGCTCGAGCCAACAATTCAAACCCTCAGGTCTGCAACCCGACGCACGCTCGAGCGACGGAACTCTCGCTCGAGCGAAGAACAAACCAGCTCGCTCGAGCGAAGAAGATCTCGCTCAATCCAAGAAACACAGCTCTCAGGTCTCTACTAGACGCAATCGCTCGCTCGAGTGAAGAAACCCTGGCTCGAGCGAAGGACCAAAATCGAGAGCTCGCTCGAGCGACCAACTCCTCGCTCGAGCGAAGGTCCAAAAATCTGGACAGCAACACTTGGTTTCTAAACCCAACCCACCTGTAACAAACCTGCCTAATACATCCTATAACTCAAGAATAAGGAATTTAAAGGACAGCAACAACAATAATATAACAACGGAATCTACGGAACATAAATCCGGATACAACAACCGAATGGGAAAAGACCGGGGTCGCTATAAAACCCCCTTTTGCTTAATATATAATATAGACTAGCATATCACCCGTGCTATGCACAGATTGTGTTTACAATTATCTATATATGTGAATTGTGATTTTTAAATGTTTTTTTATTTATTTTAAATGTCTTCTTTTTTTCCTTTTTTATATTATATTAAAGTTTAATATTTTGATAATAATCATATGTGTTGGACTTTTCAAGAAATTAAATGTCTTTTTTTCTAATTATATTATATTAAAGTTTAATATTTTGATAATAATCATATGTGTTGGACTTTTTAAGAATTTTTTTTTATGCTTGTTCTTAATGCATTAAAGTGTTATTATGAGGGATAATAATCATATGTGTTGGGACTTTTCAAAGAATTCATATGTGTTGGATTTCAAAGAATTTTTTTTATGGTTGTTCTTAATACATTAAAGTGTTATTATGATGGTAAGACTTGGGAGTTGGGAGAAGTTAATAAATGCTAAGATTTTTTTTTTTTAAAATCAAAACATTAGGAAATTTAGATTGGGAAATTGGAGCTCCCTTATTTCTTGATTTTTTGATTTAAAAAAAAAAATCTTAGCATTTATTAACTTCTCCCAACTCCCAAGTCTTACCATCATAATAACACTTTAATGTATTAAGAACAACCATAAAAAAAATTCTTTGAAATCCAACACATGAATTCCTTGAAAAGTCCCAACACATATGATTATTATCCCTCATAATAACACTTTAATGCATTAAGAACAAGCATAAAAAAAATTTCTTGAAAAATCCAACACATATGATTATTATCAAAATATTAAACTTTAATATAATATAATAATAATAAAAAAACATTCAATTTTTTGAAAAGTCTAACACATATGATTATTATCAAAATATTAAACTTTAATATAATATAAAAAGCAAAAAAAGAAGGCATTTAAAAAAAAAAACTCAGCATTTATTAATTTGGTCAAAATCTCCTGATCAGCATTTATTAATTTTTTTCAATCCACATGTCTTTCCACATGCCTGCATTTATTGATTTGGTCAAAATCCTCTAATTAGCATTTAAAATCCCCTCATACAAATAATTATAGATACAACTCATGCATAGTTATTGCAGTACCCTTTTTAACTTCTCTCATACACTATGGTAAGTGATAAAATTGTTAAATTATTTTTATAAAAATCTTGAAAAACATAATTTATATATTAAAAAATATAAAATAAAAATAAATATTTATAATTATCCAGTGCATAGCACGGGTAATAGGCTAGCATATATATATATAGATTTGAAGCTTTCACAAAGCTTGTAGGTTGGAAGTAGGGGTGTCCGCGGTTCGGTTTGGGACAGTTTGCGGTTTAGTTTGGACCCGCCCGCATGTATGCGGTTTGGGAAAAAGTCAACCTGCAACCGCCCGCAATGCGGTTTGCGGTTTGTGTGGTTAGGGTTCGCGGATGTGCGGGCGGTTTGCGGATTGAACCTTTTTCCCAAAAATTTATTTTTAAACCTTTTTTTTCTCCCATTTTACAAATGTATGTTTCAACACTTCTAGCTGCTGAGAGCTGCTACACAATATGTTAAAAATTATCACCCTAACTGGAATCCTTCTTTTCATTTTAAACCTTCTTTTTCATAATACCCATTATTCTAAACCAGGGTTCATAGTTTAATACTAGTATACTAGCACATTTGATATCTCTCAATTATACTAGCACAGTTTAATACTAGTATACTATGCCTCTCAACTAGTCAATTAGAACATTATAAAGAAAAAGAAAAAGAAAACTACTTCATCAGGTAAGTAAAATCCATGTTGTCTACAAAAAAAAATGTAAAAATTCTTCATACAACATTCAAACCCATCACAAAGATAGCATGTTTATCAATTAACAATCAGAATCAATTTTCAGATCAAACAAAACAAATTCATATTTCAGATTCAGATTCAGATTTCAGAATTAATAAAATTAACATACAGATTTCAGATTTCACAACTAAGATCAACATTACATAGTGTGAGACACAACTAAGATCAGATTTCAGATTACACAGTGTGATCAACTAAGATCAACATTTCAGATTCAGATTAACATACAGACATTACAGACATCACAGAATGAGGGAGACATTACACACAAAGATTCGATCGGTGCAGTGCAGAGATGAGAGATCAGGGAGAGGGAGAGAGAGAGAGAGAGAGAGAGAGAGAGAGGCTTACCTGTGAGACAATGTGAGTCGATCGGGGCGAGAGAGGGAGAGAAAGAGATGAGACTGATCTGATGAGATGAGAGAGTGAGGGAGACAGATTAGATCAGAGATATATCTGATATATATATATATCAGATATATATATATATATATATAAAACAACCATCGGGCCCAGAGAGAGAGAGACAGAGATTGAGAGAGAGAGTTTACCTGTGAGTAGATCGGCGGTGCGATGATCGGTGCGAATCGATGAGATGAACAACGAGAGAGTGAGAGAGTGATCGGTGCAGAGATAAACGAGAGGGTGAGAGAGAGAGAGAGAGGCGACTGAGAGAGTAATGTGAGGGAGACGATTAGATTTAGGGTTTTTTTGTTTTGTTTGGTATAGTATAGATGAGGACCAAGTATAAATGGACGGTTAGATTTGTTTGAAAAAAAAAATAATTAATTTAATGTGGGCGGGTTGGGCGGGTGCGGTTCAAACCCGCAACCCGCCTGCAACCCGAAATTTATGTAAAATCCAAACCACACCTTACCCTAATGTGTTTGCGAAACCGCTCACATGCGTGTAACAACCCTCGTCATTGTTTACCGATAATTACTGACTACTGTTAAAACTGAGACGGATTATGATTGGTAATTGAACTGATTGAAATACTGGACTGACTGACTGGAATCTGGAACTGAATTGATTAAGTATATCCGTTATATTGCATTTCTATCTGTTACCTGTTTGATTATCTGTTCATGTTTTTATGTTTAAATTGCGAAATTGAAGGCCTTATCGGCGGCCGAAGCTGAAATTGATTGATGTTCTGTGCTAATTAGATTTTATGGTGTAATTATCTGAAAAGTGATTTAGTATGATTAAAATAGATTAAAATAAAGCTGATTAAAGAGTTAGGCTTATCTACAACTTCGCCATTGTGAGTGGGCCACTATCTATGCACATTTGAGCCTCTTGCATTCATTCATACACTTTTGTTCAGCCATTGCTCTTGATTGTATAGCCGACTAGAGAGGGAGAATAGGGAGTTAGAGTGAATTCACCTTGAGTTGCTTGGAATCTTGAAGAAATTGTAGGAGAGTTGCCTTCTTGAGCCTCCATACCTCTAATTCAAGACTTAGGTAAGGAAATTCAACCTCTCATTGTTGTGTTTAAGCTTGTTCTTGTATAATTCATGAGCCTCTAGTGATCTAAGTCAAGATTTAGTCAAGTTATGTTGAATTGGGGCTTAATTCATGCATACATGTTTACATCCTTGAGTTTTGATGTTGTCCTTCATGAAAGTGTACATGCATGTTCACATTTTTATAATGGACCATGATTTCACCATGTTTTTGAAGATATTGACTCATTAGAGCATGAAATTGAAGCTTTGAAGTGGTTTAAATTCATGCATGTGCATGTTCATCTTGTTCATGAAAGTTGGTTTGAAATTGGATTTAATTGAAACCCCATTGGGCTTTGATTTATCAAATTGATCTTTGAAACATGTAATATTATGAGTTTTGAAGTGTTTTCCAGAAAATTAGCCCAAGAGGATCGAATTTGATGCATTAAAACTTGGTTTTGAGCTTGAGGTTCAAATCTGGGTTTTCCAGATTTTGGACCCACACTCGAGCGAGGCTCGAGCGTACATTCTGTGATCATGCCTTCCGCTCAAGCGAGAAAAGTGACGCTTGAGCATGAAATGCGTGCATCCAGTACTTTGCATGGGCTTACAGTCCGCTCGAACGAGGGAATCCACGCTCGAGCGAGGACTTGTGTCTCATGCTCGAGTGAGGGTCGAGCGCCCGTCGAGCGTGGATTTTGAGCATCCAGTATTTTCACTGTAGCTTACAGTCCGCTCGAGCGACGGAAGTCATGCTCGAGCGGAGCTCCTTTGTCTGCATGTCCGCTCGAGCGTAGAAAGCCACGCTCGAGCGAGACCCCTGTTTTTCTGAAAATTCTGAAACTGTTTTCTGAGTGCATCTTTGCATCCTCATCCCATCCTAGGCATTCTTAGGCCTAGTTTAAGACATCTTAATGAGGATATAGATGTAGAACACACCGAGGCAATTAGGGATTAAGTTATTATCTTTCCCAACTGTGTAGCTTAGTGTGTGTTCGTTCTGTAAACTGTGTAGGGTTGGCGACTGGAGACACGCTCTAGCTTTACTGTAGCCCAGAACTCTGTGAGTAACAACTGTGTAAAGATATGTTTAAAAATGATTATCTTATAACCAATTGAACTGTACTGTTTCTGAACTGATACTGTTAACTGAATGAATGTATGCCCTATATTTTGATCTGTATTGTGGCATCCTTAGCAACTACTGTTACTGATTGTTACTGTTACAGAGATCTCTGTCGGTTCCCTTGTTGGAACCACTACTGTTTACTGATTGATGGCCATCATTGATTGTTCGGTCTTTTAAGACCTACTGTTTACTGTTATGCTAATGGATGTACCACATACGACTGTACTGACTGAATGACTGAAATACTGGTTTAATGAACTGTTTTCATTACTGTAAGGACATTCATTCTAAACCCCTTTACGCTTTATGTTATTCACTGGGCTTTAGCGCCCTGCTCATATATATATGTAGGTGTTCAGGCACTAGACCGCGGCTAGGAACGTCGGGGTAAACTCCAGTTTTGTCAAGCCAACCACTGTGCCTCACTGCGAGGTTCCGAGCCTGTCTAGCTATGGCTTAGGGGTGTTTTAATTTCCCCCATCTGTCTTCGTATTTGTTTTGTAATCTGTATAGACTGTTACTGTACTGTTTAATAGGGATTAGGTCCTTGTTCTGAATGGTTGTAAATATTGTACATGCTGTTTTGTCACTGACTGCATATATGTATGAAAAATCTTTTTGCATACAGACTGTCACAGCTCATTGGACATTGTTTATTTACTATATTGGCTTCCGCCATGCCCCTGTACTCTGTATTACTGTCTTATTGTTAAGCAGGCCTTCGGTAATCTCGGATTACTGGCCGGTTACGGTGCTAAACCCATAGGGGCGGGTTTGGGTCGTGACAGAGTGGTATCAGAGCGATACTTACCACGAGTTATACCGCACACACGTGTCCAAATGAGCTATAGGGTGTCCTAGAAAAGTGACTAGGGCATTGCATGAACATGATAAGTGTGTGTGGACATGACTGAATATAGAAAACACATTCACGAAATCAGACAGTACTGACAAAATAGAAAACCCCTAACATGCATATACAAACCCTACAGAAATGGGAAGAGACGGCGAGACAGAGATAGAAACACACAGACCCAGATCGCGACAGAGAGGGAGAGACGAGAGACAAATACCTGTAAGTGGTGGGGCCGATTTGCAGTGGTCGTGCTGGCGTCCGCCGGTGGCCAACGATGGTGATGATCGGCGGTGGTGAGTGATGGTGAGGTTAGGTGTATCGACTGCTGACAGAACAAAAAAGGTGAGTCTGTGTAATTTCATCCTGGGGCGCCAAGATTAATTACTTTCCCTCTAAAAAAATTTCGAACTTTTGGCGACTAACTGGTACTTTGTCGGCAAATATCACTAACAGCAACTAAAAGTTAGTCGCGAAAAGAATATTATTTGGCTACTACATTCAAATTTCCGTCGGCAATAGTTAACATACAACGACTAATTTAGCTTTAGTCGCCAAAATATCATCAACATACACCCATTTTTTCGCGACAAACATTTTTGGTCGCAAAAATCATACTATACGGCGACTAAACGAAATTTTGGTCGCTTAAAATGTTGTAAACAGTGACTAAAGCTCAGTTTAGTTGCCAATGAGTCAATATGGCGACTAAAGTAATTTAGTAGCTAAAAATTCTTAACTAATACCGACTAAATGAGGTTTTTAGTCGCCCAATATAATGTTTTTGGCGACTAAAATTGGTTTGGTCGCCAATTTTAGTCGCCACAGGCGCAATTTGTTGTAGTGTATGCTAATGTGATAAACTGTTTAAGTATGCAACTGCTTATGTTGATAACTGTTATAACTGCTTATAGTGAAATGGATAATACAAGAACTGCAAATGAATCTGAATCCTCATCCTCTGAGGCAAGAATGGCAAGACTGGAAAGAATGATGGAACTAATAACTGAAAGATTAGATCAACAACAGAACCAACAGCCCCCACCTCCTCCTCCGGTACAGCCAGAACAGAATGTGAATGTTAATGATGGGGACATAATTGCTCTTACCCAGAAGTTCAGCAAAATGAAACCGCCATCCTTTCAGGGAGGTCTTGAACCGTTAAAGGCTGAAGCTTGGGTTTTGGAGACCGAAAAATTGTTTGAAGTGTTTTCGTGCTCAGAGGCACATAAAGTACTATTGGCCACCTTCACTTTGCAAGAAGAGGCTAGAAGGTGGTGGATGCTTACCCGTGATGACAACACTGTTATGACTTGGGCTCAATTCAAAGGAGCCTTCTTTGAAAAGTACTTCCCTCAGTGTGTCAAGGACAGAAAGGTGACTGAATTTGAATAGCTGAGACAGGGCACAATGTCCGTTGCTGAATATGAAACAAAGTTCACTGGGCTTGCTAGATATGCACCACACATGGTGGACACTGATTACAAGAAGGTCAGAAAGTTTGAAGGCGGCCTTAATGTTGCAATACTCGACAGAATAAGTGTTCTGAAATTACCGAATTATGTGAATGTTCTTGACCGAGCTTTGATGGCTGAATCGAATATCAAGGCACTGAAAACTGAAACACCAGCGTTGAATGGCGTGGTAAAAGGCAGGGTTTAAATTCAAGAAAGGCAAGCATAACCCATTGAACAAGAAACAGAATACGGGGTCAACAACTAGCCCCAGCCAAGGAGTGGTTCCATACCGCCCTGTTCCGAATGTGGTAAGAACCATAAGGGAGTTTGCTATAAACTATCTGGTGCTTGTTACAGGTGTGGCAAGGTGGGCCACATGGTTAAAGATTGCCCTTCCACTGCTCAAGGCAATAGTAAAGCTGCAGGCAGCGCCGCAGCATCAACTGTTACACCAAAACCGAACCCCAAGGCTACCGGGAAAGAGCCTATGAGGCAGGGTCGAGTGTTCGCCCTAGTACCGGGAGATATACAAAATACTGAGATCGTTGTGTCAGGTATTCTCTCAATTTGTACTCAAAATGCATATGTACTGATTGATTCGGGGTCTACACATTCTTATGTATCGCATGCTTTCTCGCGAAAATTGAATAGACCCTTAGAACCCATGAATTATCTGTTAGCTGTATCATCACCCGTTGGGGGATCCATGACTTGTGCATACATGTACCCTGCTTGTGAAATTATTGTTGGAGATGCACATTTGTTTATTGACTTACTGCCACTGAACATTGACCATTTTGATGTAATATTGGGGATGGACTGGTTAACGAAATATCATACCACCATAGACTATGTAACGAAACAAGTAGTTTTCCGTCCACCGAGTTTACCTGAATTTGTGTTTAATGGGGTTGGAGTAGTACCTCCTCCGTATTTGATTTTATCTGTGAAAGCTGTTAAATTGATTAGAAAGGGGTGTAAAGGGTATCTGTGTTCTGTATTGACTGTATCTACTGATGATAATGCTAATGTGAACAGTATTCCCATAGTCAGAGAATTCCCAGATGTTTTTCCAGATAATCTGCCAGGGGATTTGATTGACAGGGAGATTGAATTTACCGTTGATGTGATTCCGGGTACTTAGCCAGTATCTAAAGCTCCTTACCGAATGGCCCTGACTGAATTGAAATAATTGAAAGTACAATTACAGGAACTGTTAGATAAGAAGTTCATCAGGCCCAGTACTTCACCGTGGGGCGCACCTGTCTTGTTTGTGAAAAAGAAAGACGGCTCACTGAGACTGTGTATTGACTACCGTGAATTGAACAAGGTAACTGTGAAAAATAAATACCCATTGCCTCGTATTGATGACTTATTTGATCAGTTACAGGGTGCTCAAGTGTTCTCTAAGATTGATCTCAGATCCGGATATCATCAGCTGAAAATTAAACCAAAAGACATTGATAAAACTACTTTTCGAACGAGGTATGGACATTACGAATTTTTAGTTATGCCTTTCGGAGTTACCAATGCACCTGCTGCATTTATGGACCTCATGAACAGAATCTTTAAGCCATACCTTGATGACTTTATTGTTGTATTCATTGATGACATCCTGATTTATTCTAAGACTAGAGAAGAACACGAACATCATCTGAGACTTGCCCTACAGACCTTAAGAGAACAGAAACTTTATGCTAAACTGTCTAAATGTGAATTTTGGCTTGATCATGTTATGTTTTTGGGGCATGTTGTTAGCAAAGATGGAATTTCTGTTGATCCGCAGAAAATTGAAGCTGTAGTAAACTGGCCTAGACCAACAAATGTGATAGAAGTCCGAAACTTTTTGGGTTTGGCTGGATATTACAGAAGATTTGTCAAAGATTTCTCCAAAATTGCCTTACCGTTGACTCAATTAACTCAGAAGGGGATATCATTTGACTGGACTGACCAAAGGGAATCAGCATTCCAAGAGTTGAAAACTTGACTCGTGACTGCACCAGTTCTTACCTTACGTTCAGGTACGGATGGTTATACTGTATTTAGTGATGCTTCTCATAAGGGTTTGGGGTGTGTTTTAATGCAGAATGGGAGAGTAATTGCCTATGCTTCCCGACAACTGAGACCGCACGAAAAGAACTACCCGACCCATGACTTGGAACTTGCTGCAGTGGTATTTGCATTAAAAATCTGGCGTCACTATCTTTATGGGGCGACATGTGAAGTATATACCGACCACAAAAGTTTGAAATACTTTTTCACACAGAAAGAACTGAACATGAGACAACGGAGATAGCTAGAACTGATTAAAGATTATGATCTACAGATCTTGTACCATCCGGGAAAAGCCAACACCGTTGCCGATGCATTGAGTCGGAAATCGATTGGGAACTTAGCTTGTTTACTCACCGGACAGAAAGAGTTGCTTTGTGACCTTGAAAAATCTGAAATTGAAATTGTTTTACGAGAACAAGGTGAAACCTTAGCTGCTATTTCTGCTCAACTGACACTGATTGAAGAAATTAAAGAGAAACAGCGACAGGATGACTTCTTGAAGAAGGTCATCGAAGAAAGGGAATCTAAACCGAGACCGGGGTTCAAATTTGAAAATAATGTACTGAAATTTCAAGAAAGACTGTGTGTACCGAATGATACTGAACTGAAAAGAAGAGTTCTGCAAGAGGGCCACAACTCAAAATTTTCTATTTATCTGGGAAATACGAAAATGTACCAAGACCTGAAACTGAATTTCTGGTGGCCGGGAATGAAGAAAGAAATTGCTGATTTTGTATCAAAATGTCTTCATTGCCAACAAGTTAAAGCTGAATATCAACGACCCGCAGGCTTATTGCAGCCCTTACCGATACTGGAGTGGAAATGAGAACATATTACTATGGATTTTATTGTGGGATTGCTTCGCTCCAGTAAAGGTATGGACTCAATATGGGTTATTGTTGATAGACTGACTAAATCTGCTCACTTCTTACCTGTTAAGACAATTTATAATGCAGACAAATTGGCTATACTCTATATTGATGAAATTGTTAGACTGCATGGAGTGCCTGTGTCCATTGTTTCTGACAGGGATTCGAAGTTTACATCGAGAATTTGGCAAAGCTTACAGATTGCATTGGGTACTGAACTGAGACTGAGTAGTGCCTATCATCCTCAGACAAATGGTCAGTCAGAAAGGACCATCCAGACTTTGAAGGATTTATTAAGAATGTGTGTCCTTGATTTTCAGGGAAACTGGGAAAGCCATTTGCCTTTAGCTGAATTGGCCTACAACAACAGCTATCATTCAAGTATTGGTATGGCGCCTTTCGAGGCATTGTATGGCAGAAAATGTAGATCTCCGATTTGCTGGGCAGAAGTTGGAGATGGGCCTTTGCTTGGGCCCTGTAGACACCCCATTTTTGACCGTCCTCAAGACTTGGACGTCACCGTTTGAACATTCGGTGATTATCCGTGTTTGTGTTCGTCTCGAGTTCCCGGAGGCCTTGGCAGCGCGCCTTGTCTCAGGACGTCCTGACTCGACTGCTTCGTGTATGGTTTTGGCACCAAACACCTGTGTTTTTGCCTTGAAGGGCAGGGAATGGCTTGTTGGCCATCCCCACACCCCACCGGCCCTCCCCCTACCATCACCGGCTGCATATGTGTACCACCGGCCATGGTTTCTTAAAAACAATGGCCGGTCGGCACTATGTTTAGCCGACCGACACTTTATTGTGCCGGTGACCTATTTGGTTGGCGATGACCTTTCTGCACCCCTTGGAGCATGGTGCATGCCAGCTGTGCCAGCTGGAATGCACCCACACCACTCCCCATGCACGGGGATGACCCCTTTGCACCTTTGAACCCCCAAACCTTCTAGAAGGTTGAACCCTTTGGCCAAGCTTCTTGGAGAAGCTTGGCCAGCTGTCTTAGCTTCTCCAAGAAGCCAAGACCCCTTTGCACCCTTTCTCCTTTGCTTAACTACTAAGCTTCTTGGCTTTATTTTGCCTATATAAGCATCATATCTCTCCCTTTGTTAGGGGTTGGCCATTCTTGAACAAAAAACCAGAGCTTTGTATCTATATATCTGTCATATATCTCCTCTCTCTAGATTTTCCCTCTCTCTCCTTTTGTGTGTGTGTTTTTAGGCTTAAAAGTGTAGTTTTACCTTACTTTTGCACTAACACACACACTATCACACCTTAGATCGAGATTGGGAGGCTTGGAGGGTTGATTCTTGAGCTTTTGGACTGGTTTTGATCAATAGAGAGTGGCTGGATCATCTGTTCTTCAAGGTTTCTTCAAGGGTGAGCACTTTACTTTAGTTTCCCATTTTTGCAACAAGTTTCTACCTGCCTTGTATACTGATTTGGGTCTTGTGTATAACATGAAAAAGTCTTATATTTTCTTGCTTTAGAACTTTCATTAAGGTCACTTTGTGGTTTGAGTGCAAACTCACCCTCTTAGGCCTTATTTTGGCCTCTTTGGTGCCTTTTCTTGAGGCTTTGTTTGCCTTGGTGTTTTGGTCTTCTCACCACTGAAAACCAGTGGGTTTTTAGTGGTGAGGAAGGTGGTTTGAAGTCTTGTATAGGGGAGGGACACCCCTCTCCCCTTTGTCCCTCTTTTGCCTTTGTTTTTGGCTCATAAGGGAGCATGCATACTTGGTTTGTTTTGGCTTCATTTCAGAGCTTATTTGGTGTTCATATGATATGTTATATCTCTGTTTTTGGTTGGATTTGTAGCCCTTAGCATGCATCTTATACTTGCTTTGAAATGCTCTACTTTGCCTAGAAATGTGCCATGTGTTTAGCCTTGTATATCCTCATGTTTTAGCTTGGCTTATTGAAGCTTTTGGTCATGATTTGTCATGTTTTAGGTCTGTTGGCCACTGATTTTGCCATGTGTGGCATGTTTGATGTAGTTGCTTTGCATTGTGGCTTGTGAGCCTTAAGGATGTGATCCATGCATATGCATTGGTTAGGTTATTTAGGTGATTTGGAATCATTCAACATGCTATTTCAGTCCACATGCCATGCCTATATGCCTCATTTATCATCTATTTCATGTTTTGAAATGTTGGTCTCTTATGCCTTGAAATAGGCCTTGTGCATGCTTGTATGTTTAAGGTATTTGGGCTGCCATATCATGTGTTTTTATGCCTTTTTTTTTTTGCATGCTAAACATCTGTTTTTGGTCGCTTGGTTCATGCCATGAGTGGTCTTGTTAGTGGTGGTGGAGTACCCTCTTTTGTGCCTTAGCTTTAGGCTCATAAACTTGCATGCTTGTATAGCATTTTGTCCATGATTTTGAGCACTTTTGCCACTGTTTTGGGGTGGATTGAGGTCTGCCCTTTATGGTTTAAGTCCACTATTACATGCTTATCTCATGTTTGTTGCATGTTTGTTTAATAAGGTCTTGTCACATGCTAATCTTTTGCATGATTATCCATGTCTAGCATTGCATATTCAACATGATAGATTGCATTACATGTGACATGTTTGCACCTTAGTATTAGGTTGCATTGTGGAGCCATGTTTGCACAACATGCATTGCATTACTTGGTTTGGGGTGTCAAGCCAAGTGTGAGGGTTGAGAAGAGTTCATACCACAAGTGATGCAACTTGTCTCGACTCTCGGTCACCGAGGCCCTTGACCTTGACATGATAGGGTCTTGGTCTTCATTTACGTGTTGCATGCATATTCATTGAAATGCAATCTTGGTCCCTTAGGCCATCACGCATCAAAATGCATAGTTGGTGGCCCAAGGACCAAGGGCCATGCTTCATTGAGTCCCATACATGATAGGAAACATGGCCATGCTTACATGTGCCCAAAATTCCATGCCATACACTGTCTGTCCTTGTTGCTGTCAAAAACCAGATTCTGCAGGAATTGTTTGCCGACCGGCAGTAAAGAGTGCCGACCGGCAATGTATTGGTGGCCGACAACCTCATAAGCAGCCGACAGACATTTTACATGGCCGGTGGCCATTTCATCCAGCCGATGGTGTGAAGCAGTGTGCATAGAAGGTATTCTGGGACTTTGGCAGTCTTTGGAAAGGCAGGACAGTGAAAACAGAGGCAGCAGTGGTATGGTGCGGGTTTTTCGGGCAAGACGGATCGAGCATGCATCATTTGCGCACCCCGAGGCAGGGCTGAGGCCCCCCCTTTTTTTTACATTCGATTTAATTTGATAATTAGAATTTTTGTAATAATTTATTCTGTATTTGGACTGTACTATTTGGGACTGTATATTCTTTTGGTCCCTCCGTGTGAGGGCACATTTGTAATAAGTGTGTGTGAGTGGTGTGTATGTCTTCCAACCTCCACTTCTTTCTCCCTTTTATTTACCTGCTTATGATGGTAGATTAGGGCATATTTAAATTAGCATAATAGTATGATAGCATGCGTGCATCCATACATTCGTTTACATGCACCGGGCTCGGCGCATCATACTAACTGCATCGTATTTTCAATTCCAAATTGAATACATGCTACCTGTGTATTTCACATGCCATGTTTAGGATAGCCGAGCCTGTTTAGATTGCATCTTTGACTGTGTTGCATTAGCCACTTAACATGAACTAGGATCATACATTTGATTACTAACTGGTTTCTGTTTTGGCTTGGAGTACTAGGTGAGCTGTTATGCTTTAGCATACCGCATGCGTGTGAGTGTTGCCATAATAGCATGATTACCATGAGGCTAGCTACTTATGTGATATAACTGCTTGAATGCCTGTGGATGGAGGTCGAATTGCTTAAATTGGGATAATGCATTAAAACTGTGAGTTTTAAGCCCACTAGTTAGTGGCAAAACCATCTTTTCTAAAAGCCCATTTGAGGGTGGCAAAACCTGCATTTTAGTCTACTTGCGAGTAGCAAACCATTTTCAAAACAAACATTAAATGTTTTGTTCCAATTTAGGCGATTTGGTCTATACTTGTTTGCTGTACGCATAACATAGTAAATCTAGGCTAACAACCGGAATAAGAACACATAACGTTTTCAAAACAAGATATCATGGTTAGTAGAGGCCGGTCTTCGGACCGGGCGAAAGGGGGTGCTCATAGCTGACCTTCCCCGATCGTACCCAAGCTCCCGAGCCAAGATAACTTTGGTGATGACGGACACGTGGTCTTTGGCACCGAGTCAGGGTTTCCTAAATTTCCCCATTAAAAAATATTTAGGTGGCGACTCTGTATCTGGAAAAGCAGTCCATGTTTGACACTTCTTTTCAAAATCTGTTTTTTCTCAAAACGATTTGCCAGAGTTGGACTCTTTGGTTCAGATTAAGAACCGCAACAAACAAAAAGGGAGTCCGAACTGTAGCATGAGGCCCACGAGCGCGTCTACAGTTTCTGGTGACTCTGCTGGGGAAATTTAGAGAGCTTAACTCGAACTCGTGATATCCTGTTTTGACTACACTTATGTGTTTCTTTGCATTACATTTTGCATTGGTGCGCCTAGGACACCGTGTTGGCCATCTGCTATTCCTGAGCGGTTTGCTGGAGGCTTGTCTTGTCAAGGCATGACCATAAGGCTGACCGGTTGCCGGCTCTGCCAGTATGGGAACACAAACCCCGGTTTTACCGGGGCACCCTTTTTGACCTTTCGACCTAGTGCATATCGAAATCCATAGTGACCATTCCAAACTAGGACAGGTTGCTTACCTGATATAGGTTGTTTGAAACCGCTGCGTGTGTAGTGAAACCCTAGCTCCTGACAAAATAGGACAGGGAAACCCTACCCCAACATAGGGGTGTTTTGGTTCTCTTTTACGTGCTATGTGCTTTTAGAGTGTATCTCTATAGGAACGCATATACCAGTTTGCAAGTCTGGGTATCAGGCCTGTGGGCATCAACATCAGTATTTGGGGAATCAGTTTTACCCGAGGGTATCAGTTTACAGGCAGATGTTTGGGGAACAGTTATCAGTATTGAGTACAGTCGTTCCACTATCCGTTCCAGTGAATTTGGGCTGAGATGCTGTCTGTTTTCTCTTTTGCTAGGGGTAGTCTTGGAACCATAGCTTCAGAAGGCTTCACTATCCCCCGGGTCAGAGAAGGCTAGTCAGGCACAGACCACCAGTATAACAGCTACCAGATCAGTGATCTTTGAGCAGTCGGGTTGAGATTTCCGAGCCTACTGCAGACACATATATACCGGTTGCTCAGTCGAATCAGGACAATATGTCGAGTCTGGAAGAAATGGTGCGCCAACTCCAGGATAGTATGAAAGCCATGCAGCAAGACGCTGTCCGTCAAGCAGAATTCGCCAAGCAACAGGGCGTGGTCATAGCCCAACAGGCAGAGACAATTGCCAGACTAGAGCAACAAACCGGAGCATCTGCTTCGCATCAAGCTCCTCCACCACCAGGGGTTCAGACACCCGGGGAGACAGCTAATGTCCAGGAAGGTATGGACATTCCGACAGGTCCAGCTCCGCCCCCGATTCTACCGCAACTATCCAAGGCGCCCACGCCTATCAATGTACCGGACTCCCCCTTTGAGTTCGACGCAGACCCCACAGCGCTGAAGCTGAGTAAGTTGGAAAAAATGTTTAAGAAATCCCAAGGAGTCAGGTCTATTCCCGACATTGAGGATGGGTATACGGACGCAGCTGTGACGCTGCCAGATCGGTTCAAGATGCCTCAAATTGACCGATTTGATGGGTCCGGGGACCCCACGGTGCACCTGAGATTGTTTTCAGATATCTTAAGGCCGATGGGCCTCACCAGAGTACAGAAGCTATCATTGTTTGGCCGGACCCTGTCAAGTATAGCGGCTATCTAGTACGCAAAATTGGAGGATCCCGTCAAAAGGAACTGGGAGGAGATGGCCGAGGCCTTCATTGCTCAATACTCCTATAATACCCAGATCGAGGTCACGACCCGTGATCTCGAGACAACAAGGCAAGAGCCAAAAAAGAGCTTCTCCGACTTTGTGGCCCGCTGGAGGGCTAAGGCTTCAATGATGACCGTCAAGCCCGTTGATAAGGATCAAATCCGGATAGTTGTGCGCAACCTCAGCCAAAACTCATGCAAAAGCTTATTGTCCTCCCCCTTCCCACCTTTGCAGATCTACATGAGATTGGGGTACAGATCGAGGATGCCATGAAGCAGGGCCTTATCGACCAGGAGAAGGAGCAGCCTAGGCGGGCGTTTCCCCGCAGTTCGAATGCAACCACCAGTGGCGATGTGGCCACAAGATCTTCTGAGGTGGGCATGGTCACCACCACCACATCAAAAAAGGCTACCTCATTCACCGGTGCATCCGGAAGTAGCTCACAGAAAACCAAATATCCACCCCGAGTCAAGAGGGTTTTCACCCCACTTTACATGCCTTTGTCAAAGGCTCTAGAGGTCTTAATCCGGAAGGGACATCTGAAACCATTGGAACAACGGCCTTTACCTGATCCTCTCCTCCAAAGCATGACCAGACTAAGTACTGTGCATACCATCAACAAACCGGTCATGAGACCGATAGCTGCTTTCGTCTGCGCCATGATGTACAGGATTTGTTTGACAACAAGGTCATTGCCGCACCATCTCAGCAGAGTCTATCACCACTGGATCAGTGAACTTGGGGGATAGTATGAATATGTGATCGGGGGATGAACCACCTGCGGGCGGCACTCAGTTTACTCCAGACGTGGGAATGGCACGCACTGTTTTGAGCAGTATGCAAATACTAGTTTTGTACTTTCTGGCTTGGGTATTGAGCCAGTTCTATTGTTTTGTTTTGAGTCTGTCTCTTTGTTTTGAGTTAGTCTTTTTGGTTAAGGTCTGTCTTGTTGTATCGAGTCAGTCCTGTTATGTAGGACTCGGGTGATTCCGGGGGTGTTACCTCGGACATCACCATTTTGTTTTGTGTTTGTCTTTTCACTTTCTTTTGAGTCTGTTTCTGCCTTGGAGCCGGTTACACCAGAAGATTGAATGGAACAGCAGTGATTTTCACACTCTTGTGTTTGTATCTGCCATGTGCTAGTTGTGCCAGAAATTCTAAATGAGATGACAGTATTTGATAAGAAGCTGTGACTTTTCTGTGCCTTAAAATCATTGCATTGACCTAAGTTTTTCAAAACTTTTTCTAACACTGCGGTGAAAACGAAGAGGAAGGAATTCCTCGGGTTTTACAAAAATTTGATCAACTGAGAGAAAGAGAGGCGTGCTAAATGAAATCATGCTTGTTAATGTGAGTACTGGGAAGGATCCTGGCTTGATCCAGATTGGTTCTACACTGTCTTCAGCGCGAGCGATTTGTCGCTTTCCTTAAAAGATTTCAAAAAAAAATGTTTTGCGCGGTCCTGCGAAGACCTGTGTAGAATCGCTCTTGAGATTGTGCAGCCTAGGATCGCTCTCAGCCTCGAGACTCGACCCCTTGCTTTCAAACCTTGAACTCGGATTCAGAATGTTCAATAGCAACCACAATGTGAGGCCTGTGTGGCCAGATTCGAAGCAGCCCTCGAACTAGGGGCAAGAAAGTCAGATCAAGAAGATCAAATGTCATCAAAAGAAGCTTGCAAAGCTAAATCAGAAATACCTCTCGAACTAGGGGCACAAAAATGTCAGATGCGCTCGAAGAGTCAAAAATGAGTCACCGAGTTCCTATCACAACACTAGGGGCAAATTCAGCCCCCATGGGATGAACTCCTGCATCGTCAGCAAACAGCAACCATTCTCCTGGATTCAGATGACTTCAGGATCTCAAAACCATTCGACATGGACAAAGCTACACTTTTATCCTTGAGAGGCTCGCTGGGCCGAAAACCCGAAAGGGCGGCCCAGGCAAAAGTTAGAGCAAGAAAAGAAAAAGAAAAAAAAGAAGGAAGAAAAAAATGCAAAAAAAAAGAAAAGAACAAAAAGAAAGAAAAAAGAATGAAAAGATACAAAAAAAATTGAAAAAAAGAAGAAGAACAAAGCTCGCAAGGTCGAAAATCCGCAACGGGCGCCTTGGCAAAAGTTAGAGCCTAAAAAGGAGAGGTTAATACCCGAGTGTACCTTAACCCCGAACTACGTGAGGCTTGATTCCCATCTTTAGGATACGTAGGGAACTTCATTCTGAAGTCCAGCCCTAAAACACTTCAAATTCAATTGTGTCCATGAAATGGTTTTGATCATCTTTGCCTTCTCTGTATCCGAGAGTTCGGTTGTGATCATCACTCTGAAGGATTGATTTCAATGCGCTGCGGTGCCATTCAGATAAGGGGTAACTTTTCGTTGCCATTCAATGCACTGTGGTGCCATTCAAACAAGGGGCAACTTTCCGTTGCCATGCAGTGTCCTTCAGACAAGGGGCAATTTTCCATTGCTTATGGATTCGAGGTCGTGCATCTCAAGAGTAGGCTCCGTGCTCGTTGGGCAACGGTCGTTTGCAAAAATAGTTTTTTTGAGAATTTTTACTGAGGTTGACTAATTCTCTCGAAAATTATTCTATTTTTCTAAAAAAATTGGACCACTTCTTGGACCCAAAAAAGGAAAATTTTCAGTGCTCATAGCCCGACTTGCATGATTCCAAATCAAAAATCGAACAAGGATGTTAATCTAACTCTTATGTTGGTCAAAACTGTTTTAGTAGAACGCAAAAACAAAAAATGGTCAAAATGACGAACTAGGGGCACAGTTGAGTCAGGCTTCCTGTCTTTCCCCCATTTTCAACATACTTGCCAAGAAGGGCACTCTACTTGCCAGAAGAGGGCACAACTGAAGTCAACAACAAAGGGCTGAAAGCTCTCTCATCCTCCAAGCAACGAGGTATCAAGACAAGTGCGAAGCACGAACTGGAATGGGGCGAGATATTCCACTCCCTCATCTGGACAGATCTAACCACGTCCAAACTCCCCAGCAGAGCATCGTCAACCGATGTCAGCAGCAGATTTGCTACCCGCCCAGTTGCAGCGCAGCCCCTCTGCGGAAGAAACTCACTGTTGTGAACAAGAATGAAAATCTGGTGGAATGCTAGGGGCAAGAGCCCGCAACTGCTTGTTCATCCATCAACCACCCAGGGGAGGGATTGAAAAATGAGAGATTGAAGAATAGAGAGATGTACGATGAGAGAAAAAGTGAGAAAAGGGCTTTTTTTAGAAAAAACAGAGCTTGAGGGCCGAGTGATATGAGAATCACAAATGAGAAAGGGTGGCAAACAATACCCAGAGAAACTGGCTCCTCGTGCACTGAGAGGTCTCTCATCTTTGTAAACACGTCTGCGTGTCGTGTCTCTTATTTTGTTTGTCTCGATTCTTGCTTTGAGTCGTTCCGAGCATGTCTCGATGTGTTTAGGTTGTTTACCTTTTGTTTTTCGTTGTTGAGTCTTTTTCGCTGTGTTCAGTCGTAGGCTCAATACCTAGTTAAGAACTCATTTCTTAATTTCAAAAATAAAATCGTTTTGTGCTCAGAGTGCTGTGCCATCCTTCACGTTTGTGCAAAACAAGATTCGTTCTTTCATAAAACTGCAGGGTCCACCCCCGATAAGTGTGAACGGTAAAACTAGGACCTATCTGAAGCTATGATGGTTCCAGACTGCAAAGCAAAAGCAAAAGAGGAAAACGCTGGGCATCTGAGGTTGTTCCAACTTCGGTAAGTTCCGAGACTACATTCCGTGTGTACCTCTTCAGGTCTTGCCAATGCTCCGGAGTATGA
Source organism: Camellia japonica (assembly GCA_030407325.1). Lineage (NCBI taxonomy): Eukaryota > Viridiplantae > Streptophyta > Magnoliopsida > Ericales > Theaceae > Camellia > Camellia japonica. The sequence goes on along the minus strand of JAPPVO010000019.1, from coordinate 96,083,080 downwards.
GTATACCTCTACCTCAAGCTCAAGATCAAGTCTGCTTTAAGCCAGAATGGCGATCAGAAGTGCTCTCTTCAAGTACCATTTCGTGTCAGGGACATCTTGGCCGTGTTTACAATGAGTTCCTAGGAGACCAATTGCGACGGTGAAAACTAGAGTTCGAATGGCTGATGCCTAGAACGTAAAGGTTCGGAATTTCCGGGACTAAAGTCTGGTTTAAATACCCAGGAGTGTATCCCCGACTTGAAATCTGTATGGAAGCCCCATAGGTTGAGATAGCGTGTATGCACCTCAATTCTGGATACTGAACCAACCTAGTCTCTCACCCCGTTGGAGAATAGGGAAAGTTGTGAATATGATCAGGAAGAAAGGCAGCATCCAAAGTGTTCTACATACAGATGTCGTTACTTATCAGCATTTCAGAGCCTTTAAACTGTCAGTTGAAGGTAACTGTTCGAAGAGCACGAGGGGAGATCCCCGTCAGAATAGAGCGGTTCACCGCCACTCACCCCATGAGGTGCTTTCTAAAGTGCCGCTTTGTCCATTTATTGCTTTCCTTAAGCATCATGCATTGTAATGCATTGTACCTATCAATTTTCTTTCTCAGTCATGCACGATATTGTATGTACGGTTCATTCAAAGAAGTTCCGTTTAAGATCATTCACTTAGTGTATCAATCACACTTTATTTGCTCCACTCAGTGTATCCAACACACTTCATTTGCCTTGGTGTATCAATCACACTTTATTTGCTTCACTCAGTGTATCAATCACACTCTCTTCACTTAGTGTATCAATCACACTTCATTCATTTTGTGTATCTATTACACACATTCTCATTTTGTGTATCTATCACGCACATATTCACTTTTGTGTATCTATCACACACATTCTCGTTTTCTGTATCACACTTTATTGATTTAGTATATCTATCATACTTGTTCACTAAGTGCATCCATCACACTTTGTGTTCACCTTTAGTATATCCATCATACTTTGTTCACTAAGTGCATCTATCACACTTCGTGTTCACCTTTAGTATATCCATCATACTTTGTTCACTAAGTGCATCTATCACACTTCGTGTTCACCTTTAGTATATCCATCATACTTTGTTCACTAAGTGCATCTATCACACTTCGTGTTCACCTTTAGTATATCTATCATACTCTGTTCACTAAGTGCATCTATCACACTTCGTGTTCACATTTAGTATATCAATCATACTCTGTTCACTAAGTGCATCTATCACACTTTGTGTTCACATTTAGTATATCAATCATACTCTGTTCACTAAGTGCATCTATCACACTTTGTGTTCACATTTAGTATATCAATCATACTTTGTTCACTAAGTGCATCTATCACACTTCGTGTTCACATTTAGTATATTAATCATACTTTGTTCACTAAGTGCATCTATCACACTTTGTGTTCACCTTTAGTGTATCCATCACACTTGTTCACTAAGTGCATCTATCACACTTTGTGTTCACCTTTAGTGTATCCATCACACTTGTTCACATAGTGCATCTATCAAACTTTGTGTTCGCTTTTAGTGTATCAATCACACTCTGTTCACATAGTGCATCTATCACACTTTGTGTTTGCTCTTAGTGTATCAATCACACCTGTTCACTAAGTGCATCTATCACACTTTGTGTTCACCTATTGTGTATCCATCACACTTGTTCACTTAGTGCATCTATCACACTTTGTGTTTGCCCTCTGTGTATCCATCACACTTTTCTCACTTCATTTATTTAGTGTATCAATCACACACTTTCTCTTTGTGCATCTATCATACTATGCTCATCTTGTGTATCCATCACACTTTGCATCGTACAGTGTATCCATCACACTACGCTTACCTAGTGTATCCATCACACTCTCTTCACTTTTGTGTATCTATCACGCATGTTTGTCCACTTAGTGTATCTATCACACTTCGTTCACTTTTGTGTATCTAACGCACATGTTCGTGAGAATTGCATAATTCTCTTACATCCTTTCTGCATTGTAGTGTAGTCTGGTGTATGCTGGCTTAAAACTGTCGCATGCGTGCTTCATTACAGCTTTCTTTGCGTGATCATAAGTTATGCTCGGCTTCTTGCATTTTCAGTTGCATTTTGCCCCTGCCTTCGGGCTCATGCCTTGTTTGTCTTACATGTTTGTCCAAGTCTTCGGCCTTGTCAAAAATGGGTCGTCTCTGGGCTTTGACATTCACTGTCGTCATTGTTATGACTTTCGAGTTCTGTCAAAGAGGGGCAACTGTAGACACCCCATTTTTGACCGTCCTCAAGACTTGGACGTCACCGTTTGAACATTCGGTGATTATCCGTGTTTGTGTTCGTCACGAGCTCCCGGAGGCCTTGGCAGCGCGCCTTGTCTCAGGACCTCCTGACTCGACTGCTTCGTGTATGGTTTTGGCACCAAACACCTGTGTTTTTGCCTTGAAGGGCAGGGAATGGCTTGTTGGCCATCCCCACACCCCACCGGCCCTCCCTTACCATCACCGGCTGCATATGTGTACCACCGGCCATGGTTTCTTAAAAACAATGGCCGGTCGGCACTATGTTTAGCCGACCGGCACTTTATTGTGCCGGTGACCTATTTGGTTGGCCGATGACCTTTCTGCACCCCTTGGAGCATGGTGCATGCCAGCTGTGCCAGCTGGACTGCACCCACACCACTCCTCATGCACGGGGATGACCCCTTTGCACCTTTGAACCCCCAAACCTTCTAGAAGGTTGAACCCTTTGGCCAAGCTTCTTGGAGAAGCTTGGCCAGCTGTCTTAGCTTCTCCAAGAAGCCAAGACCCCTTTGCACCATTTCTTCTTTGCTTAACCACTAAGCTTCTTGGCTTTATTTTGCCTATATAAGCATCATATCTCTCCCTTTGTTAGGGGTTGGCCATTCTTGAACAAAAAACCAGAGGTTTGTATCTATATATCTGTCATATATCTCCTCTCTCTAGATTTTCCCTCTCTCTCCTCTTGTGTGTGTGTTTTTAGGCTTAAAAGTGTAGTTTTACCTTACTTTTGCACTAACACACACACTATCACACCTTAGCTCGAGATTGGGAGGCTTGGAGGGTTGATTCTTGAGCTTTTGGACTGGTTTTGATCAATAGAGAGTGGCTGGATCATCTGTTCTTCAAGGTTTCTTCAAGGGTGAGCACTTTACTTTAGTTTTTCCATTTTTGCAACAAGTTTCTACCTGCCTTGTATACTGATTTGGGTCTTGTGTATAACATGAAAAAGTCTTATATTTTCTTGCTTTAGAACTTTCATTAAGGTCACTTTGTGGTTTGAGTGCAAACTCACCCTCTTAGGCCTTATTTTGGCCTCTTTGGTGCCTTTTCTTGAGGCTTTGTTTGCCTTGGTGTTTTGGTCTTCTCACCACTGAAAACCAGTGGATTTTTAGTGGTGAGGAAGGTGGTTTGAAGTCTTGTATAGGGGAGGGACACCTCTCTCCCCTTTGTCCCTCTTTTGCCTTTGCTTTTGGCTCATAAGGGAGCATGCATACTTGGTTTGTTTTGGCTTCATTTCAGAGCTTATTTGGTGTTCATATGATATGTTATATCTCTATTTTTGGTTGGATTTGTAGCCCTTAGCATGCATCTTATACTTGCTTTGAAATGCTCTACTTTGCCTAGAAATGTGCCATGTGTTTAGCCTTGTATATCCTCATGTTTTAGCTTGGCTTATTGAAGTTTTTGGTCATGATTTGTCATGTTTTAGGTCTGTTGGCCACTGATTTTGCCATATGTGGCATGTTTGATGTAGTTGCTTTGCATTGTGGCTTGTGAGCCTTAAGTATGTGATCCATGCATATGCAATGGTTAGGTTATTTAGGTGATTTGGAATCATTTAACATGCTATTTCAGTCCACATGCCATGCCTATATGCCTCCATTTATCATCTATTTCATGTTTTGAAATGTTGGTCTCTTATGCCTTGAAATAGGCCTTGTGCATGCTTGTATGTTTAAGGTATTTGGGCTGCCATATCATGTGTTTTTATGCCCTTTTTTTTTTGCATGCTAAACATCTGTTTTTGGCCGCTTGGTTCATGCCATGAGTGGTCTTGTTAGTGGTGGTGGAGTATCCTCTTTTGTGCCTTAGCTTTAGGCTCATAAAGTTGCATGCTTGTATAGCATTTTGTCCATGATTTTGAGCACTTTTGGCCACTGTTTTGGGGTGGATTGAGGTCTGCCCCTTTATGGTTTAAGTCCACTATTACATGCTTATCTCATGTTTGTTGCATGTTTGTTTAATAAGGTCTTGTCACATGCTAATCTTTTGCATGATTATCCATGTCTAGCATTGCATATTCAACATGATAGATTGCATTACATGTGACATGTTTGCACCTTAGTATTAGGTTGCATTGTGGAGCCATGTTTGCCCAAAATGCATTGCATTACTTAGTTTGGGGTGTCAAGCCAAGTGTGAGGGTTGAGAAGAGTTCATACCACAAGTGATGCAACTTGTCTCAACTCTCGGTCACCGAGGCCCTTGACCTTGACATGATAGGGTCTTGGTCTTCATTTACGTGTTGCATGCATATTCATTGAAATGCAATCTTGGTCCCTTAGGCCATCATGCATCAAAATGCATAGTTGGTGGCCCAAGGACCAAGGGCCATGCTTCCTTGAGTCCCATACATGATAGGAAACATGGCCATGCTTACATGTGCCCAAAATTCCATGCCATACACTGTCTGTCCTTGTTGCTGTCAAAAACCAGATTCTGCAGGAATTGTTTGCCGACCGGCAGTAAAGAGTGCCGACCGGCAATGTATTGGTGGCCCACAACCTCATAAGCAGCCGACAGACATTTTACATAGCCGGTGGCCATTTCATCCGGCCGATGGTGTGAAGCAGTGTGCATAGAAGGTATTCTGGGACTTTGGCAGTCTTTGGAAAAGCAGGACAGTGAAAACAGAGGCAGCAGTGGTATGGTGCGGGTTTTCCGGGCAAGATGGATTGGGCATGCATCATTTGCGCACCTCGAGGCAGGGCTGAGCCCCCCCCCTTTTTTTTACATTCGATTTAATTTGATAATTAGAATTTTTGTAATAATTTATTCTGTATTTGGACTGTACTATTTGGGACTGTATATTCTTTTGGTCCCTCCGTGTGAGGGCACATTTGTAATAAGTGTGTGTAAGTGGTGTGTATCCACTTCTTTCTCCCTTTTATTTACCTGCTTATGATGGTAGATTAGGGCATATTTAAATTAGCATAATAGTATGATAGCATGCGTGCATCCATACATTCGTTTACATGCACCGGGCTCGGCGCATCATACTAACTGCATCGTATTTTCAATTCCAAATTGAATACATGCTACCTGTGTATTTCACATGCCATGTTTAGGATAGCCGAGCCTGTTTAGATTGCATCTTTGACTGTGTTGCATTAGCCACTTAACATGAACTAGGATCATGCATGTGATTACTAACTGGTTTCTATTTTGGCTTGGAGTACTAGGTGAGCTGTTATGCTTTAGCATACCTCATGCGTGTGAGTGTTGCCATAATAGCATGATTACCATGAGGCTAGCTGCTTATGTGATATAACTGCTTGAATGCCTGTGGATGGAGGTCGAATTGCTTAAATTGGGATAACGCATTAAAACTGTGAGTTTTAAGCCCACTAGTTAGTGGCAAAACCATCTTTTCTAAAAACCCATTTGAGGGTGGCAAAACCTGCATTTTAGCCTACTTGCGAGTAGCAAACCATTTTCAAAACAAACATTAAATGTTTTGTTCCAGTTTAGGCGATTTGGTCTATACTTGTTTGCTGTGCGCATAACATAGTAAATCTAGGCTAATAACCGGAATAAGAACACATAACGTTTTCAAAATAAGATATCATGGTTAGTAGAGGCCGGTCTTCGGACCGGGCGAAAGGGGGTGCTCATAACTGACCTTCCCCGATCGTACCCAAGCTCCCGAGCCAAGACAACTTTGGTGATGACGGACACGTGGTCTTTGGCACCAAGTCAGGGTTTCCTAAATTTCCCCATTAAAAAATATTTAGGTGGCGACTCTGTATCTGGCAAAGTAGTCCATGTTTGGCACTTCTTTTCAAAATCTGTTTTTTCTCAAAACGATTTGCCAGAGTTGGACTCTTTGGTTCAGATTAAGAACCGCAACAAACAAAAAGGGAGTCCGAACTGTAGCATGAGGCCCACGGGCGCGTCTACAGGCCCGAGATTGTATATGAAACGACTGAGAAAGTGAAACTGATACAACAGAGATTGAAAACTGCACAGAGTCGACAGAAAAGTTATGCAGATGTCAGAAGACGAGGCAGAGAGTACGAAGTAGGTGATCACGTTTTTGTAAAAGTGACACCGATGAAAGGCCAGACTCGTTTTGGAGTCAAAGGCAAGCTAGCGCCGAGATACGTCGGACCGTATGAGATTATTGAGAAAATCAATCCGGTGGCGTATCAAGTTGCGCTTCCTCCTAAAATGGAGCATATGCATAATGTGTTCCATATCTCTATGTTGAGGGATTACCTCCGGGATCCTTTTCATGTGATTGAGCCGACCCGTGTAGTGCTAAGTGATGACTACACTTATGAAGAACGGCCTATCCAGATTGTGAACAGACGGATGAAGAAGTTGAGAAACAAAGAGCTTCCGTTAGTGAAAGTTGACTGGCAAAACCACGGTGGCGTGTATGCTACTTGGGAAAGGGAAGATGACATGGCTAAAAGATATCCTGAATTGTTTCCACTGAACCCTGTTTTCTTCCAGAATGAAGGTAACTCGAGTTTAGAGGACTAAACTCTTTTTAAGGAGGGGAGACTGTAACAACCCTTGTCACTGTTTACCGATAATTACTGACTACTGTTAAAGCTGAGACGGATTATGATTGGTAATTGAACTGATTGAAATACTGGACTGACTGACTGGAATCTGGAACTGAATTGATTAAGTATATCCGTTATATTGCATTTCTATCTGTTACCTGTTTGATTATCTGTTCATGTTTTTATGTTTAAATTGCGAAATTGAAGGCCTTATCGGCGGCCGAAGCTGAAATTGATTGATGTTCTGTGCTAATTAGATTTTATGGTGTAATTATCTGAAAAGTGATTTAGTATGATTAAAATAGATTAAAATAAAGCTGATTAAAGAGTTAGGCTTATCTACAACTTCGCCATTGTGAGTGGGCCACTATCTATGCACATTTGAGCCTCTTGCATTCATTCATACACTTTTGTTCAGCCATTGTTCTTGATTGTATAGCCGACTAGAGAGGGAGAATAGGGAGTTAGAGTGAATTCACCTTGAGTTACTTGGAATCTTGAAGAAATTGTAGGAAAGTTGCCTTCTTGAGTCTCCATACCTCTAATTCAAGACTTAGGTAAGGAAATTCAACCTCTCATTGTTGTGTTTAAGTTTGTTCTTGCATAATTCATGAGCCTCTAGTGATCTAAGTCAAGATTTAGTCAAGTTATGTTGAATTGGGGCTTAATTCATGCATACATGTTTACATCCTTGAGTTTTGATGTTGTCCTTCATGAAAGTGTACATGCATGTTCACATTTTTATAATGGACCATGATTTCACCATGTTTTTGAAGATATTGACTCATTAGAGCATGAAATTGAAGCTTTGAAGTGGTTTAAATTCATGCATGTGCATGTTCATCTTGTTCATGAAAGTTGGTTTGAAATTGGATTTAATTGAAACACTCTTGGGCTTTGATTTATCAAATTGATCTCTGAAACATATAATATTATGAGTTTTGAAGTGTTTTCCAGAAAATTAGCCCCAGAGGATCGAATTTGATACATTAAAACTTGGTTTTGAGCTTGAGGTTCAAATCTGGGTTTTCCAGATTTTGGACCCACGCTCGAGCGAGGAAGTCCACGCGCGAGTGTACATTCTGTGATCATGCCTTCCGCTCGAGCGAGAAAAGTGACGCTCGAGCGTGAAATGTGTGCATCCAGTACTTTGCATGGGCTTACAGTCTGCTCGAGCGAGGGAATCCACGCTCGAGCGAGGGTCAAGCGCCCGTCAAGCGTGGATTTTGAGCATCCAGCATTTTCACTGTAGCTTATAGTCCGCTCGAGCGACGGAAGTCACGCTCGAGCGGAGCTCCTTTATCTGCATGTCCGCTCGAGCGTAGAAAGCCACGCTCGAGCGAGACTCCTATTTTCTGAAAATTCTGAAACTGTTTTCTGAGTGCATCTTTGCATCCTCATCCCATCCTAGGCATTCTTAGGCCTAGTTTAAGATATCTTAATGAGGATATAGATGTAGAACACACCGAGGCAATTAGGGATTAAGTTATTATCTTTCCCAACTGTGTAGCTTAGTGTGTGTTCGTTCTGTAAACTGTGTAGGGTTGGCGACTGGAGACGCGCTCTAGCTTTATTGTAGCCCAGAACTCTGTGAGTAAGAACTGTGTAAAGATATGTTTAAAAATGATTATCTTATAACCAATTGAACTGTACTGTTTCTGAACTGATACTGTTAACTGAATGAATGTATGTCCTATATTCTGAACTGTATTGTCATCCTTAGCAACTACTCTTACTGATTGTTACTGTTACAGAGATCTCTGTCGGTTCCCTTGTTGGAACCACTACTGTTTACTGATTGATGGCCATCATTGACTGTTCAGTCTTTTAAGACCTACTGTTTACTGTTATGTTAATGGATGTGCCACATACGACTGTACTGACTGAATGACTGAAATACTGGTTTAATGAACTGTTTTCATTACTGTAAGGACATTCATTCTAAACCCCTTTACGCTTTATGTTATTCACTGGGCTTTAGCTCACTGCTCATATATATATGTAGGTGTTCAGGCACCAGACCGCGGCTAGGAGCGTCGGGGTAAACTCCAGTTTTGTCAAGCCAACCACTGTGCCTTACTGCGAGGTTCCGAGCCTGTCTAGCTATGGCTTAGGGGTGTTTTAATTTCCCCCATCTGTCTTCGTATTTGTTTTGTAATCTGTATAGACTGTTACTGTACTGTTTAATAGGGATTAGGTCCCTGTTCTGAATGGTTGTAAATATTGTACATGCTGTTTTGTCACTGACATCATATATGTATGAAAAATCTTTTTGCATACAGACTGTCACAGCTCATTGGACATTGTTTATTTACTGTATTGGCTTCCGCCATGCCCCTGTACTCTGTATTACTGTCTTACTGTTAAGTAGGCCTTCGGTAATCTCGGATTACTGGCCGGTTACGGTGCTAAACCCATAGGGGAGGGTTTGGGTCGTGACAATGCATGCGGTTCGGATCGGGTAAGGCGGTTTGGGCGGGTCGGATAACCCCTATGGCTAGCCCTAGTTGGAAGTCCCTTGTCCTTATATAATAGATAGATAAATAGATAGATTTAATAAGAATTTATATTCGTTTTAAATATTCTTTTAATGTACAAATTATTTTTTTAGATTTTTTATAAAAATAATTTAATAATCCGATAACTAAACATGGTATATGGGAGAAGTTGAAAATGGTGCAAGTATGGGAGAAGTCAATAAATATTGACGTATTTTTTTTTTTAATCAAGAAATTAAAAAATTAAAATTGAGATATTTTAACCCTTATAAGACTTGTGAGTTAATTTTTTTTTTTTCCCTCATATAATATATAGATATAGATCCGTAAATTGTATGGAATTGTATTGTATCGAATAATTTGGAAAAAGTAGTAATAATCAAGGTCAGTTTTTGAAGAAGAAGAAGAAAGGCGAATCTGGTCGAGAAGGCGAAGAACTTCGTGGCGGAGATGAAGAAACCGGTGGCGAGCGTGATGGACGTGGATCTGAAGGACAAGAGTCGAGAGTAACGTGTCATCACCTCCCCACCAAAATCTCACCCACAGGAAAAATTAAGCAACGGTCCACGTGTACCTCCGAATCTCTTTCCGAATTCTTCTATATGAGTCTAAAAAAGCTGTCTATATTTATTTCTCACATCACACTCCAAGCTTTCCAATTCATACAAATCTGTAAATTGTATTGTATTGTATTGAATAATTTAGAAGAAGTAGTAATAATCAAGGTTAGGTTTTGAAGAAGAAGAAGAAGAAGAATGGCGAATCTGATGGAGAAGGCGAAGAACTTCGTGTCGGAGAAGGTGGCGGAGATGAAGAAACCGGAGGCAAGCGTGATGGACGTGGATCTGAAGGATATAAGCAGGGATGGAATCACCTACAACGCTAAGATCTCAGTTCAAAACCCTTACAGTCACTCCATTCCCATTTGCCAGATCTCCTACACTCTCAAAAGCGCCGGCAGGTTTACCTTCTCCATCCATCTCTCTCCACATCCATGTTTAAGCTCCCCATACATCCCTCAAATTTTCAGACCTAACCTTATTTGCTTGTCATTGATTTTTTTTAAAAATTGAATTGCTTTTAGTGAATTATTGTTATTATTTTAAATATTTTTATTTATTTATTAGATGCATCTAAAAATTAAAAAATATATATTTAATTTTTTAAAAAGTGAGCTCAAATCGATTTAATTTGGAATGTTAGTTTACAAAGTGTTAAAGATCATAGAAGAATATTTGTGAAAACTTCAAAACGTATTACATCTATGTGCGAATAGGTTTTTTTCTTTTTTTTTTTATTTTAGATGGGGAACACATGAATAGTTCAGTTTCTCTTAAATCAATTATAAAATTAACTCTAATGCTAAAACATTTTTATTAGATTATGTGTACATCAAATGATCACATGTGGATCATATTGCATGTGAGATGATATTTATGTCACAAAATTATAGTGATTTCTTATTTTACGATTAATTTGGGCAAAATCATCATATATTGAAGGCATTGTTATTCTATTTTTATCTAAAAATTGGTTAAATATACTTATTTTGCAAGATGAATATGTTTGGATTTCATTGTCTGATAAATAATATGCAAATCAACCAAGACAAGTTGAGTTCTCTAGAATAATTTATAGATGATGGAGGAATCAAGGACAAAATTAAGAAAAGATTATAGGGTTTATGTCCCTTGCGAAGAATACTGTTTGTCATAGAATTTTAAATATATGTATATATTATTTTATATATAAAATGGTCCCAGTATAAAAAAAAAAAATTATATCATTATTCTCCCATATTACATTTTCTTTCTATTTTGCACAAAAAAACTTTTTCACCCTATTAGAAATTACGTTTATGATATTTAATTTTTTTTTCTATATATGTATAATTATATATCATATTGTATATATAGGTATGTTTGTGGATATGGTGAAAAGTAATTAATTTTCTTTTGGCCCCTTAAATAATGAAATCCTGCTTCCGTTCTTGGTGGAGCCCTTCTAAATTATTCTATGAATGATTTTTGTACAAATAGATTTGCTATTTGTTTTTGAAATATTTTAAATTTTATTTTATTTTATTTTCCATGCGTGCTCATACTTATTTTGTTTTTGATTTGTGTGGTAGGGTTATTGCATCGGGTACAATGCCCGACCCGGGGTCTCTAACGGGGAATGAGACGACGATCTTGGACGTGCCTTTGAAGGTGGCACATAGTGTATTGGTGACTTTGGTAAAAGATATAGGTGCAGATTGGGACATAGATTACGAGTTGGAATTGGGTCTGACTGCTGATTTTCCGGTCATCGGAGATTTCACCATCCCCCTCTCCAGCAAGGGTGAGATCAAGCTCCCAACCCTCTCTGACTTGTGGAAAAAAGAGTAACTTCCTTCTAGTTTTTGTCATAGAACCGTGCCAAGTGCAAAGAAGAATTTCACAGAATTATAATCGGATACAAAAGAGAGATAGAGAGGTGGGACTCACATGCGGCAAAAGACGCTACCTTTTTGTCTTTCTTTCATGTCCGATTCTCTAAAATTCTTAGATGTACTTAAGTCCTCTTTTAAGTATTAGAAGCATGTGGTTTTATTTATGCAATTGTCTTTTCTTTATGCAATTGTCTTTGTGGGAATAAGAAACAAAAGAATTACTTTTGGAATAATGAATAGTTTATAGAATGTATCACATAACAAAGAAAAAACACTACTTTTATATATATACTAAGAGGTGATCTATGCGATGTATGAAAATTTATTTTTAAAATAGAAAACTAATTTTGAGTCTTAATACTTTATATGTAAAACATTTTGACAATTGAAAGCAAATACAAACAGATTTACTAATGGCTAATAAAAATTGTCACTGTGTATGATTCTACGTGAAAGACTCACAAAAATAATTTATTTCTAAGTTATTAAAAAAGAAAAAGGTGTATTCTTAACCTGAAATCAAATCTTCATTTGTGTTTTTAATTTACCAAAAATCATGAATTCCACTTGAATTAAAAAAAAATTTAAAAATAAAAAATAAAAACAGCCAAAAATTTTATAATATACAAATTATGACTTGGTTATAACTCATGGTGTATTATATTATGATATGTGTTACAAAATAATAATTTTAATTATTTATTTTAATAATCTTAGCCTTATTGTTATATAAAATTGTTACTTGAATACCTAATATATAATAAATTTAGTTAAATTATTTGTTTATTTTGATAATTTTTGTTTTATTGTGCTATAAAAGTGTAATTTTCATATAATAATTTTTTATGATATATATTAAATTATAACATAATAAAATAAATATTGATTTTGGTAGTAAAAATATGAGTTAAATTAGAAAGAGAATTAGTAATATAAAACTAAAAGTAATTCTAATTATTTAATTTAATTTTTATTTTTATATTTATATTTATTTGAAAAATAAAAATATGTAGAAATAGAATTATACAAAATTTATCTAAAAGATTAAACATAAATATGCTGTGATTGGATTGGGAAGAAAATACATAAATTAATTAGATAGAGTATTGATTTTTTCTTTAACATTCTTTTTGAATTATTCATACATATAAAATTTAAATTAAATATAAATGTTTTGTAATAAATAATTTCATGTTAAATAAAAAACTAAATATAAATTATTATTAAGACATCAATAAGATAGCCAAAAAATATAAAATATAAAAGAAAATTAATTTGATCAGTGCGATGCACATATTTAAGCACATGCTGTTTTATTTATTTATTTATTTGTATATCGAGATATTTTTTTAAATATCATAATAATTAAATTAAAATATCAACTATATAAAAGAAATCTGACAAGGACAAAACTAAGTACATTATGAAAAATATATGAAAAATAAATATTTCTTGAATAGAATCTATATAAAATTGGTTATTATAATTACAATTAAGTTTGTGTAGAATTTTATATGTAAATAAAAAAGCATGTTGATATGATTTTTTTAGAAAAAAAATAAGCATTTAGTATGTGCCACATAAGAAAAGGAAAAATACTACTATTACATATATATATATATATATGATTGTGCCAAATGTTTGGGCTTGTATTGTAACATCATTTTGGATGAGATTTTTATGTATAAATTTTTGTATCAGTTTTTTTTGAACTATAAATAGTGATATATCTTGCAATGTCCTTTTATGGTTTATGGTTTTGCAGAAATCAAAGGGTTCAAATCACAAAAAATAATAATGAGAAATAAATAAAAAAATAAGGATTATAAGATTTACGTGGTGTGAATGCAACTGATTTTTGTGTTTGGAAAAAACTCTGGGAATCTTGAATTCCCTCTGACGTGACTGGCTTCTCATGCCTTGGTAAGATATTGTCCGCTCTGGCGAGGTGGCGAAACGATGCCCGTCGGCCTCACGGCTTTAAAAGGCCTCTTACAAGGTGGAGGGGGTCAGTACGCTTATAAGTTGGTTGCAAGTGTCCCTCTCAGGCGATGTGAGATTGCCCCAACATAACCCCCCAGCGGACTGGGCCGCGAACAGCGAGAGAGTTTGCCGAACGACCTGCATGGGCCACCAAACTGACGTGACTAGCTTCTCGCGCCCCGGTAAGATATTGTCCGTTCTGGCGAGGTGGTGAAACGATGCCCGTCGGCCTCACGGCTTTAAAAGGCCTCTTACAAAGTGGAGGGGGCTAGTATGCTTATAAGTTGGTTGCAAGTGTCCCTCTCAGGTGATGTGGGATTGCCCCAACACCCTGTAAATGGGCACTATTCGTGTGGAAGTGTCTTCATAATATAGTATCTGTGAGATGATAGTTAAAGATAAGAGGTATTCCCAATGATGTGCGAATGCAGCCGAAACCATTGAACATCTCTTTTTTCAATGTCATGTGCCACAAAGAATTTGGAGAGGTACTTCTAGGGGTTTGGACTTCACCTGTGGCCACCCAATTTGCTTTAAAACATGGTGGATCAATTGGGTTACAATGATTAAAGAAGAGGACATAATTGTTCAATCTATTGCCGTGCTATGGGCAATTTGTAGGCAGAGAAATAGTGTGGTCTTCCATAATGAAAATATGACAATAGAGTAGACTATTTCAATGGCTAATGAGATTCATCAACATTGGACTAACAGTGCATTCATGTTTTCCAATGATAATATCTTAGGATGTCTTACTGATATCTTGGAAAAAGATGGAAATACAGAGAATTGTGGTCTTCTTGCTAATAACCGATCTTTAAATTATGTTTTCCAGTTATATACATGTGTGGTAGATGGAGCATGGAAGTGCAAAAATGGAGAGGCAGGAATAGCATGGGTCTGTTTCAATAAAAATCAAGACATTGTCTATCAACAAGCTGATCGGCTCAAGCTTTCTTTTTCTTTACTTGCCGAGGCAAGGGCCTATAAGCGTATGACAATACTGACCCAATCCATTAAAAAAAATTCTAGAATTCAAAAACGTCATATTAAGACCAATACTGGCTCTAGGCTAAGGCCATTGAAGCCTGTGCCTTAGGCTCCAAAAAATTGGCCCAAGATAGAGGCCCTAAATTTAATGTAGTATTATAGTGTATTATAAATTTAAATTGGCCCAAATTATTTTTTTATTTTAGGGCCTATTTAAAGGGTCCAAAAATATTCTATTGGACCGTATTTATTTATAAATGTGATTTGGCCCAATTAAAATTAAAATTAAAATATCTACAAAAAGTGTTGGTAACCCAAGGAAAAGGATAATACATACAAGTTCTCAATCTCTCTCTCTCTCTCTCTCTCTCTCTCTCTCATACACAAAGTGACAAAGGAAAGGAAGCATACCAAGCATAAGCAGAGCACTGAGCAGCTGCAAAATTGATTGGAAATTATCAACGGTGGCGACTCACTCTCTCTCTCTCTCTCTCTCTCTCTCTCTCATCAAATTTTAATGGAATAAATAAATTTGTTATAATTTTTTTTTACCTTCTTTCTTCATCAGATTTTAGTAGAATAATAAATTTGTCATAAATTTTTTTTACTTTCTTTATTTATCAAATTTTAGTGAAATAAATACTTTTTTCCTAATTTTTTTGTCCTAATTTTGTTTCATTAAATTATTTTTTACAATTTATTTACTATCAGATATGAGATAACCAGTGGGTTGTGATTTGTGAATTGAATTGTGATTATAGTCATGTTTCCTAAGAAGTATAGTTCTAGAAATGGAAAAAGTTGAAAGTAAAACAATTAATTCAATCTCAATCAGGAGCACTTGATAAATATTTTGATAGCAAGAAACAAGTAGATTTGTTTGCTTCACATTGCTAGAACATTTCATTAATTCGATTTGTTGATTAATTAATTTGTTTTGTTATTTTAAACTATACCTTATGGTTTTTATTTTTTATTTTTTTTTTATACTCTAGAATGATTACACTTTGATATCTATTATCAATTGCTGGTAGTGATACCAAACAAGATGTTTTATTATTATTATTATTATAGGCCTCCTTTTTTAGTTTCGCCTTAGGCTTCTAAAAATTCAAGACCAGCCTAATCAAGATCTAACATATATTATTTGAAACTTGTACCTATTTAAAAGCTTAAGCATATAAGTAGGGAGTTCATCTAATGTATATTAAGACTCATCTCTCTTACTCTTTATTTGATATAAAATTTTACCTTCACACAGACTCCAACAATGACCAGTTCTTGCGGCAATCAAGTGGGCCTTGAAGATGCAAATCACATGCTTATTTATTTTTACAATAGCAAAGTTTTGGTGACTAGTTTGGTCAAGAAATGTGCTAGTGAATGGGATGTGGATTTAGTGGTGCAAGATATGTTTTTTCTATGAGTATCTAATGTTGATAAGCATATAGTCGAACTAGCTCATAGATTAGTTAAGTACTCTGTAAACCTATTATTATCCTCTACACACATACAATATATTTTTGTTCTGTTCTAAACAAAAAATAATGTACTTGCTTTTCCATAGAGAATAAGATCAATTCACTGTGCATAATGGTCATGTTTGATTCAAAAGATTAATAGTGAAGTATTAATAATCCTATTAAATTAGTGTGGTATTCACTATCCAATTGGATTAATATCCAGTGGATTAACAATCCCACCCCTACCCCATTACTAATAATCCTACAAATTTGTTGGATTAATTATCCGTTGGATTAATAATCCTAAACCAAAATGTTAAAACAAACATAGGATAATTGGGCCCACGGATTAATAATCTCAATCCCATGCTCTAATCCACCCAATCAAACATGCCCAATAAGTATTAACAAAATTCTAAACCTTTTAAATTCAATTACTTTACAAAGAGATGAGTGATGCAAATTTTAGCATCTTTGCAAAATAAATAAATACCATAAGCAATGTTTGAATAATATTGGCACGTAAAATAATAAATAAAACAGAGTAATAGACTATAATTTTTAGTCAATACTATTATAAAGTATGAAAATAACAATTGTTTGAGATCGTTTAAAAAAGTCAATTTTTAGTTTAAAAATAAATAAATTGGTTTGTTATCAGCTACAAAATTAGGAGGATTTATTAAGAAATCATTTTTCATGTATTTGTATCTCAATTAGTTCATAATATATTCTTATATTCTAATAAGTCCTATTATTTGGATATTTATTCTATTAAATTTTAATTCTCATAGTTAAGATATTTTATAGACAATTTTACCCTTACAAATATTTTTTAAACGCTTAACAACTTGGTAATGTGAACATTCATATTTGACAATGTGAATGTTCTTATTACAAAATATTCATACTATTAATCTGAATATTATTATTAGGGATATTAATATGTCACCTATAGGACTTATTGGAATATAAAAAAATAATTTAGATTAAGTAGAATATAAATAAGTAAAGAGGGATTTATAAATAAATGCCGTAAAAATTTATGTCAGTAAAAAAAATTTTTTTTACCAACTTTCAAAATACAGTAACTTTTTAATTCTTAAAAAAGTAAAAAAATATATATATATAATAAATAATTAAAAAATTCCTAAAAAACCAACCCCAAATTAGCACTTCAATATCTAAAAGGTAATATTATAATTTCGCCATTAGAATTTAGAATCTTCTTCTATTATCATAATACCACAATTAACGTCGGTCAAAGCATGTGGGCTGCAAAAGTTCTACAAAAGTAACATCAGGTTGTCTACAATTTAAAAGAACAATATTATATAGTTGGGTAAGAATATGAAATGCATGTTATGACATTGACTATACGACTATTAAAAATGTTATTTATATAACTTGGTAAGAATATGAAAGTCATGTTATGGCATTGACTATATAAATATTATAAATGCTATTTGTTATGAAAAATTGTTTTGGAATGTAAATATGTGTGGACTATATTCATAATAAATATGTTCATTGATTTATTTTCTTAAAATAAATTTGTAATTTTTTTTTTAAATATATAGTATTGTTGTATCAAACACCCGGCATCATCTTTCTAATTATGTTCAAGCATATCTCCAACTACTAACCAAAACTTCTGTTGTATTTATTGGGTGAGAACACCTTTTCTCAACCCAATGACTTTTCTTTTCTTTTCTTTTCTTTTCTTTTTTTGTATTATTATTTGTTTTTTTTGAAGAATTGGATATTATAGGGGGTGTGACTCGGACAGGTTTGGACGGATTACGATGTTATTTAAGTCTAACTTAAGTTATATTAGGCCCGTTTGATAGAGTTGTGGGAAAGTGATTATAACTTTAACAACTTATAGCTTATAATTGTGAATATAAAATGATTTTTGACTTATAAATTAAGCTTCACCTCCCCCACTCAAAAAATAAGTTAATTTTTGACTTACAAAAAGTTATAAGCTGTATTGTTAAGCTGAACCAAATACATCAAAATAGCTTAAATTAAGCTAAAAACTGAAATAAGCTAGAAATAAACCCTACTAAACAGGGCCATTGAGAGCTATCCAAATTTGCACAAGCTCAAATTATAACCCGAGATTGTTTGCTCAAACCCTACCCAAGTTGCCTAAATTGCATAATAAATTTTGGTTTTTTTTCTTCTTCTTTTTTAGTGCATCTAAGTTAATTAATTTATTAAAATTAGACTCCATTTACAATTTTTTTATAAAATTATTAATAACATCAAAATAAATAATTTATATAGTGTAAGAGAGATGCGGCTATAAGAATTTTTACAATTTATGAGTCAAAATAAATAAATAAATAAAATTTTATATTGTATTAATTGTGTATATAATATATATTCAATATGATCTAACTATTTAAATTACTTTAATATCATCCAATAACTAATAATTTATATCTATATTCAATATTTTTATATATTTACATATATATAATTTGAGTTTTAAATTGTTCTAATTATTTGATCTCAAGCTCGCCTAAATTTAATTCAAACTACTCAAAGCCTATATTAGATTCAAAAATATTTTGCCTAAACCCCAAAAATTTCAAACCCCTAATTGTTCGGGTTAAGCTTGCTCAAACTTCTCTGTCTTGTCACATCCCCGCTCAAACCTCTCTATTGTTAGAAATGGTTTGGAAATTCTAGGTTAAAACAGAATTTTTTCCTAACTTTGGTCTATTATTTAGGTGGGACCCATGCGCCAAAATTGGCGAGTCTAAGTGGTAACGCATTCTATGCCGCGTTGTGATTCACGTGGTATATTTGGTTGCTCAAAATCATTATTGAGTGAATAGGAAATTGAAGCCAAAGTGCGCTCTATGGAAATGGAGTTTGGTGAAAAATCCTTAAAGGTTTGAAAAATGGCTTGTCCCACATTGATTTGGTTGGAAGTTTTGAGTAGATTTATAAGGCATGGGATTGGAACTCGGCGTGTGCCTCAAGGGGCACCCAAGTTTTGTAGAAAGAGAGGTTACAGGCAAAATAGGCTAGACCCATTGGACCCAAAAATCACCACACACGCGCGCACCGCCGTCCGATTGGGCGAGCTGAGCTAGGCTTGGGCGCGGGTGTGTGGTGTGAGGTTGAGTTGGGTTAGGCTTGTCCGGCTCAATACCTATCTTTTTGGGTCAAAAACATTTGAATTTTATTTTTCAAAAATTAAATTCAAATTTTTTCAATTTGTTTTTCAGAAATTAAAATTCAAAATTGGATCCGTTTTTCTCCCACTCGAGTAGATTTGAATTTGTTTAAATTTTAGAAAACCCGGACAGATTTAAATCTGTGCAAATTGATTTTATCTGTTTGAATTTGAACTCAAACAGTACCAATTCAAACCAACAGGTTCAGTACCTGTTCAAACAGGTATGCTACCTGTTCAATTCAAATTAAAAGGGTGCCACTACATCTATAAATAAACTAGCCCTCACTTGATGTTTCATTCAATAATTTCGTCCAAAATATTGTCTGCATTTTCTGTATTTTTGCTACATAATTTTTCTTCTAAGAAAGAGTGTAAACACTTAGTGTGTTGGTTGTTCGAATAAATTGTAGTGTTGCATTTATTCATTGATAAATCATTTTATCTTGGGAGATAGACGTCCATATTCTGAAAACACCGTGGAGATGACGAATCTATTTTAAGGACACAGTGTTGAACACTGGACTTGATCAGAATATTATTCAAGAAATTAATCAAGTTGGTTATTTATTTTTTGTTTTATTTTATTTTATTTAAATCAGATTTTGATTTTGTTTTTGTAACAAAATAAAAATCTGTTTTCCTTTATTTTATTTTATTTTTCTGGTTTGATTTTTGTAATCAAACAAATTCTCTCATTTTCTTTATTTCTTCTGTATTCTGTTTGTTGTTAAGTACACAACAGAATTTATTTTTCAAATACAGTGAAGATTGACTAACAATCTTAAGACAGAATTATTTTTTGTATCTTTATTGTATTTAATTTTCTGTATTTTCACAAAGTGATATTCTGGTTGGAAAATACAAATAGTATTTATAAACTATTTAACAGATAGTAGTAATATAATATCTATTTTCTTTGACAACTAGTAGTAATATACTGGTGTCATTAAAAATTACAGAATATTATTTGGTGTTATAGAAAATTATTGTGGTATTTTATTTTTCTAGTTTTAGTAACAAAGAAAATAAAATTATTTTGTGTTATAATTTATTTTCTGCTTTTAGTAACTAGAAAATTAATTTGTGATTTGTTTTTCTGATTTTTGTAATCAGATATTATGGCTTCTGCAACTGGAAGTGGTACTCCAATTGTTACACCAACACCGGTCCCTATCCAGAACCATGTTCAAGTACCAATAAATCATGGAGAAAAATCGAAAAAAATTAATAGTACTGAGTTTAAGAGAAAGCAGCAGAAGATACTGTTCTATCTTACAACTCTAAATTTGGCCCGGTTTCTCCATGAAGAGGCTCCAGCACTTCAAGAGGGTGAAAGTGATCGGCAAATTATTGCCGCTATAGATGCTTAGAAACATTCAGATTTCCTATGCAGAAACTACATCCTCAATATCCTTGACAACATGTTGTATAATGTTTACAGCCCTTTGAAGTCAGCAAAAGAATTGTGGGATTCTTTGGAGAAGAAATACAAGACCGAGGATGCAGGCACAAAGAAATTTGTTGTCGGTAAATTTCTGGACTTTGTTATGGTAGACTCCCAAACAGTAATTTCTCAAGTTCAAAATTTTCAAATAATTTTGCATGATATTCATTCAGAAAGTATGTCTCTTAACGAGTCTTTTCAAGTCGCTGCTCTAGTGGAAAAGTTACCACCGGCTTGAAAAGATTTCAAAAATTATTTAAAACATAAACGCAAAGAGATGACTATGGATGAATTGATTGTAAGATTTAGAATTGAGGAAGATAACCGAAAGGCTGAAAAGAGGAATGGAAAAAATCCCATTGAGTCCAAGGCTAATGTGGTTGAACAAGTTCACAAACTACATAATAAAAAGAGGAAGTTTACTAGAGATAGTCCTGAACAAGGTGACAATAATGGCAATAAGAAGTTCAAAGGGAAATGCTATAACTGTGGCAAGACTGGACATCGAGCTTCTGATTGCCGCCGCCCTAAGAAGGATCTTGGTAGTACAAGCAAGAAGACTACTAATCAAGCCAATATGACAGAATTAGATTACATCTCTGACGGGGTAAATGACATCAACCTCTCTACTGTGGTGTCTGAGGCTAATTTGGTTAGAAATCCCAAGGAATGGTGGGTTGACACTGGAGCAACTCGTCACATATGTGCGGACAAGAAGATGTTCATTACCTACATTGAGGCTGCAAATGGTGAACAACTTTTCATGAAAAATTCTTCTACTTCTACTGTGGTTGGACAAGGAAAGGTGATCTTGAAGATGACATCAGGGAAAGAGCTGACCCTCAACAACGTACTGCATGTACCTGACATCCGGAAGAATTTGGTTTCTGGCTCTTTGTTAAGTAAAAATGGTTTTAGGCTTATTTTTTAGTCTGATAAATTTGTATTATCAAAGAATGGTATGTATGTTGGTAAGGGATACATGAGTGATGATATCTTCAAATTAAATGTAATGACAGTTGTACCAAAAGTTGCTATGAATAAGAATAACACATCTTTTGCTTATATTTTTGAGTTGAATTTATGGCATGGTAGATTAGGACATTTAAATTTTGATGTTTTGCATAGATCAATTGGTTTGGATTATATACCAAAGTTTGAAATTGATCCTAATCATAAATGTGAAATTTGTGTAGAAGCAAAACTAACTAAGGCTCCATTTCAATCGGTCGAAAGGAAAACCGAACCTCTAGAATTAATTCATACAGATGTATGTGATCTTAAATTTGTTCAAACTAGAGGAGGAAAAAGTATTTCATAACATTTATCCACGATTGCACAAGATATTGTTATGTTTATTTACTTAGAAATAAAGATGAAGCCTTAGAAATGTTTAAACTCTACAAAACAGAAGTTGAAAATCAACTTGGTGAAACCATTAAAATGGTTAGAAGTGATAGGGGTGGTGAATATGATATATCATTAAATGAATTTTGTGCACAACATGGCATTATTTACCAAACTACAGCACCCTATTCTCCTCAGCAAAATGGAATTACTGAAAGGAATAATAGAAGCCTAAAAGAAATTATGAATGCCATGTTACTATGTTCAGGCTTACCACAGAACTTGTGGAGGAAGCAATATTGTTTGCTAATTATGTTTTTAACAGAATACCCCACAAGAAAACCAACATCACTCCTTATGAATTGTGGAAAGGTCGACCACTTTCCTACAAATACTTAAAAGTGTAGGGGTGTTTGGCAAAAGTTGAAGTTCCTGTTCCTAAAAAAACTAAGATTTGACCAAAAACAGTAGATTGTGTGTTTATTGGTTATGCTCAGAATAGTAGTGCATATCGATTTTTGACTTATAAATCAGAAATACCTGATATAAATATGAACACTATTATAGAGTCAAGGAATGCTGTGTTTTTTTGAACATATCTTTCCTTACAAGAAATGATAGGAATTAAGTTCACAGAAAAGAACTTATGATTGTACACAAAGTCAAGATACTAATGACAATCAAACACAAGAGACTAGTAATGGTCTCGACCAACAGGATTTAACTGATTATGAACCAAGACGAAGTAAGAGAGCGAGAACATCAAAATTCTTTGGTCCAGATTTTCTGACATACTTGTTAGAAAATGAACCTCAAAACTTTAAGGAAGCAATGACAGGTCCTGAAGCACCTTTGTATAAAGAGGCTGTTAATAATGAAATTGAATCTATTATGCAAAATCCTACTTGGGAATTAGTGGATCTTCCAAATGGTTCTAAACCTCTTGGATATAAGTGGATATTCAAGAGAAAAATGAAAGCAGATAGTTCAATAGACAAGTATAAAGCAAGACTTGTAGTAAAAGGTTATAGACAAAAGGAAGGTCTGGACTATTTTGACACATATTCTCCTGTGACAAGAATAACACCCATTCGCATGCTTATTGCTATAACAGTGTTGTTTAATTTAGAAATATATCAAATGGATGTTAAGACAGCTTTCTTAAACGATGATCTAAATGAAGAGATCTATATAGAGCAACCCGAGGGGTTTGTAGTGCCGGGCAAGAAAAGAAAGTTTGTCGGCTTGTAAAACCACTTTATGGATTAAAACAAACACCTAAGCAATGGCATGAAAAATTTGATTGTGCAATGCTTACTAATAAGTTTAGGATAAACGAATGTGACAAGTGCGTCTATGTTAAAAACACTGACCGAGGATATGTCATAGTTTGTCTTTATGTGGATGACATGCTTATCATTGGAAGCAATCAAAACATGATCAAATCAACATAAAGAAAAACTATGACATATCATTGGTCAGTGTTTTTAACATAGACGCACTTGTCACATTCGTTTATCCTTAACAAAAGATTTGACATGAAAGATATAGAGGTCGCAGATGTTATATTAGGAATGAAAATTACTAAAATATCTGACGGATATACATTATCTCAATTACATTATATTGAGAAAATTCTTGGTAAATTTATCAAGGATGACATGAATTTAGCTAGAACACCTGTAGACATCAGTCTTTATTTATCGAAAAATAAAGGTAATGCGATGTCTCAGTTAAAATACTCCTAAATCATTGGAAGCCTAATGTACCTAATGAATTGTACTCATCCTGATGTAGCTTATACTGTCAATAAATTGAGTAGGTACACTAGTAACCCCGGAGAAGACCATTAGAAAGCCATCATTCGGGTTCTTAGATATCTAAGATTTACCCGTGATCATAGTTTGAATTTTACTCGATATCCAGCAGTACTCGAAGGTTATTGTGATACCAATTGGATATCAGATACTAAAGATTCAAAATCCACTAGTGGATATGTTTTTACTCTGGGAGGTGCTGCTGTTTCTTGGAAATCTACGAAACAAACATGCATCGCACGATCCACAATGAACTCTAAGTTCATTGCTTTAGACAAAGTAGAAGAAGAAGCAGAATGGCTTCACCACTTCTTAGAAGGCATTCTAATGTGGCCAAAACTTGTGCCAGCTATTTGCATTCATTGTGATAATCAATCTGCAATAGGCAGGGCACAAAATCATATGTATAATGGTAAGTCACGACACATTCATCATCGACATAATAACGTAAGGCAATTGCTCTCAAATGGAATAATCTTAATAGATTATATAAAATCTAAAGAGAATATTGCGGATCCGTTAACAAAAAGTTTGACTAAAGAGCAAGTGTATAGTTCATCTAAGGGGATGGGAAAGAGCCTATTACATAAGAGTCATCATAATGATAACCCTACTTATATGACTGGAGATCCTAAGAACTGAGTTCAAAGGGACAACTAAGTTATGTGTAGCTCGCCAGAAATCACCAAGGGATTAAAATTTCCTACGTATTCCTATGGTGAGAGTGATATCTGCAACATGTATTGTTTGCAGGGGTCTAAGGATAAACTTAGCTTTTAATGATTACTTATATCTTGATTTAGGCATAAAAATCAAGACGAGTATAAGGAGATACTCACAATAAGAATCACCTATATGAGTGTCGAACTGGGGCCGGTTCTATGAGAATGAAGAAGCTACATTCTGTAGAAGCACTCATGAAAACTAGGATCATTCAAGGCCAAAATGAACACAACAGTGAGAACCACGATGTGTTAGAAGATATTTTGTGTGAAATCTATTGTCTTGGCTTACGTAAACAGCTGAACAATTCAAGGCATCGCGTTCATTGGTTAGCTAGTAAGTTTGATAGGTTATCACTAGGGAAGGTTCAAGGCCGAAAACTACCTATCTTGATGCAAGATATTTTCGATTTATACTCTTTCGACAAATTCTACATATTATTGCATTTCCGTTGTTATCAAATTCCATTCATGTGGGGGATTGTTAGAAATGATTTGGAAATTCTAGGTTAAAACAAAAAATTTTCCTAACTTTGGTTTATTATTTAGCTGGGACCCGTGCGCCAAAATTGGCAAGTCTAAGTGGTAACGCATATGTCACGTTGTGATTCACATGGTATTTTGGTTGTTCAAAACCATTATCGAGTGAATGGGAAATTGAAGCCAAAGTGTGCTCCATGGAAATGGAGTTTTGGTAGAAAATCCTTAAAGGTTTGAAAAATGGTTTGTCCCACATTGATTTGGTGGGAAGTTTTGAGTAGATTTATAAGGTATGAGATTGAAACTTAGGATGTGTCCCAAGGGGTACCCAAGTTTTGTAGAGAGGGAGGTTATGGGCAAAATGGGCTAGACCCAAAAATCACCATGCGTGCGCACCGCCGTCGCCATATGTCCGATCGGGCGGGCTGGGCGCGGGTGCATGGCGTGAGGTTGGGTTGGGTTTGTCCGGCCCAATACTTATCTTTTTGGGCAAAAAACATTTGAATTTTATTTTTCTAAAATTAAATTCATATTTTTTCAATTTGTTTTTCGGAAATTAAAATTCAAAATTGGGTTCGTTTTTCTCCCATCCAAACAGATTTGAATCTATTTAAATTTCAGAAAACCCAGACAGATTTAAATCTGTGCAAATCGGTTTTATCTGTTTGAATTTGAACTCAAGCATTGTCAATTCAAACCAACAGATTCAGTACCTGTTCAAACAGGTATGCTACCTGTTCAATTCAAATTAAAAGGGTGTCACTACATCTATAAATAAACTAGCCCACATTTGATGTTTCATTCAATAATTTCATCCTACATATTGTCTGCATTCTCTTCATTTTTGCTGCATAATTTTTCTTCTAAGAAAGAATGTAAACACTTAGTGTGTTCGTTGTTCGAATAAATTGTAGTGCTGCATTTATTCGTCGATAGATCATTTTATCTTGGGAGATAGACATCCGTATTTTGAAAGCACCGTGGAGAGGACGAATCTATCTTAAGGACACAGTGTCGAACACTAGACTTGATTAGAATATTATTCAAGAAATTAATCAAGTAAGTTGGTTATTTATTTTCTATTGTATTTTATTTTATTTAAATCAAATTTTGATTTTGTTTTT
Organism: Camellia japonica; assembly: GCA_030407325.1. Lineage (NCBI taxonomy): Eukaryota > Viridiplantae > Streptophyta > Magnoliopsida > Ericales > Theaceae > Camellia > Camellia japonica. Next base: position 96,056,761 of record JAPPVO010000019.1, on the reverse strand, counting down.
GTAACAAAATAAAAAATTGTTTTCCTTTATTTTATTTTATTTTTCTGGTTTGATTTTTGTAATCAAACAAATTCTCTCATTTCCTTTATTTCTTCTATATTCTATTTGTTGTTAAGTACACAACAGAATTTATTTTTCAAATATAGTGAAAATTGACCAACATCTATACAATCATATTTTGAGATATTCCATATGAATGAAAGTAGATGGAGATAGAAAATTCTAAAATAGAAGATTGTTACTCGGAAATTGAATTGAAATACGCCTAGTAAAAAAAATGATGGACCCACACAATAAGCTTTCGTTTGGAATATGAGTTGATTTTTTACTTTTTAGTTTTTTTAGTTATTTTAGCTTTGGGTTAAAAAGTCTTGTTTGGGATAGATTTTTTGACTTTTGTCAAAAAAAAAAAAATGATTATAGTTTGGATGTGACATTTTATCTTATTTTATTAAAAAGTCTATTTTATCTTTTTGTAACTAAAATAGCACCAACTCAATCCAAACCTTCATACCAAACTTATGTGTAGCATTATTCTAATATATATATATTAGTGGTGTCCAATACATGAACTTTTAAATTTTTTTTGTTTGGTTACCTTGTTAATTTGAATTGTTAAAAAAAATTCATAGAAGCTTTATTTTTTATATTTTATTTTTATTTAATTTTTATAGGACAAAATTCGTAGAAGTTGAAATAGATGTAGAGAAATTTTATTTAAACTGTATTGCAATAATTGACTTTTATGTTAATATTTCTATCTATAAAAAAAAATGTTTTATATTGATTACATATTAGATTTGCAAATTATTTTATTAATGGAGTTTGAAACAGGAATATATCATGGATATGTACAATGATTGAGAAGTTCACATTTGGATTTTGAAATTTTCATTCTAATTTATATATTTGAACATAATGTTTAAATTTTTTTTTGGAGCAAATCAAAAATGTTTAGAATTATAATTAATATTAAAATCATGAATTAAATGCATTCCAATGCTAAATAGTAGGAGTAAAATATTTTTAAATTATAACTAATTAATTATAAAATTATATGAAGGATGAATCTCACTTTTGAGATATAAATTTTTTTTTAATAATAATTTAATAACTACATGTTAAGTTTCATGGTAATGTATAGTGCAAAAAATTAAGATTTCAGATATTAAAATTTAAGAATAAAATTATTTTTTTGGCACTAAATATTTTTGTTACGAAAAGTGTCGTCATTATATTTTTAGCAACGAAAATTAGACATTAGTAATGAATTATTATCCTTTTGAGACCAAATTTTTTGTCTAAAAAAATAAGTCATTTTGAGATCAAATTATTTTGTCCCTAATAGTCTATTTATTAGTAACATTTTCAAAATTTTGTCGCTAAAAGTCTTATTTTTTACTTTTCGGAACGACTTTTTAGCGACTATTCTTGTGACGATGTAAATTGGTCCCTAAATATTTTTTGTAACAAAATTTTTACTTTTAGAGATTAATTTGTAAAACCCTTATATGTTGTAGTGGTATTATAGACAAGGATATAGCAATGATAATGTAATATTAATGTTGCATTTAATATATATATTTTTTCATGAAAAGTAGAATAAATATTACATGAACATGATAATGAATAAAGAGCTTGAAATTTAGAAGTTAGGCTATACAATTATGGTTTAGATCTCCATTCTATCGGTATAAAGAGCAAAAAAATACTTTAGAAAAATGGACCTCATAAAAAATTAAATGAACGATAATAATAGTTATAGATGCCAGCAAAGGAGATGCTTAAAAAGATGTGAATTGCTATTCTAGAATTTGCACTCTCATGGGAAATGTTTGGGATCTTTTTTTTTTTTAAGATTTCATGACCCTTAAAATGATCTTAGTTTTTGATTTGTGTATGAGGTTTACTCATATATGTGTGAGTCTCACATTATAAGTGGTTGGGATGAAAGTGGGGGTTGTGAGGGTCCTGTATGTGTGACGATTTCTATCACAATTGATATAAGTTATAATATCTGTAATTTTAATGATCACATATGCCATAACTAAATCGTTCTTAGTACATATGTTATAAAGAATTGATCATTGATTCATCTTGTGAGAACACATTCTAAAATAAAAGAACAAAACTAACAAAGACATTAATTTCAATATATGTTCTGACAGTAGTGTATAGAGTAACACATAGAGTTATATATAACAGTGAAAGTAAAATATTGAGAAGCAATAATAAATGATTTAAGAAGAGAGAATAAAACATTAAAATTTAGAAGAGAGTAAAATAAATATAAGAAACTTAAAACATGGTTTAAAATTGATTACTTATTGTTAGGGGTGCAAATTGGGCCCGACCCAACCCATCCGGGTCAATATCGTGCCGCCCCGGCTCCCGTCAAAATTTGGATCGAATCGGGTTGACCCATGGGCCCGAAAATTAGTCATAGTCCTAAGCCCAGGCCCAAGAGATATTCAAGCCTTGGGTGGGCCGAGACTCGAGCTTGGACCGGGCTTGGACGGGCCCAAACATTTTCATTTATTTTTTTATCAAAATTTTATTATTTTTCACTAAAAATGACACTGGGTCTTGGGTCAGACCGGGCCTCAGGTAGGGTTTTGAATGGGCTACAGGTTAGGCTTCAAAATGATGGCCCAAGCCCAAGCCTAGAGTCGCAGGCTAGGCTCAGGCCTAACCGGGTCAAGCCCACCCTAGGCTGCGAATCAAATTTACACCCCTGCTTATTGTAAATCAGGTAAGATGATTTTTGGTTAAAATAATCAATAAAGACAAAATATGCTAAACTAACCAATAAGACAAAAATTATTTCACTTTTTCTTCATAATCATCAAATTAACTATATAAAAAATAAAAAAAACTATCATTCCAAACATAACTTTTTTAGCTAGGTTAAAATAGTCATAGTGAAAATGTCAAAAAGCCAATTAAAATAACCAAATTTGCAAATGAGGTGTGAAAGTTCATTAAAACACAAATCACAACTTCAAATTTTAATGGAGCAAGGAATTTGTGTTTTCTTTCATTAGAGCAAGAGAAGTAGTGTCATCTCTGCATTCACTACTATGGTATTATGGCCTTGTTTGGCTATAGGTTATTTGATTAAAATAATTAATAAAGATAAAATATATTTAAAATAATTAATAAAATAAAATATCATATTTAATTTATAATTATTTTACTTTTTCTCTCGTAACCATTAGATTCACTATTAAAAAAAAAATCAATTATTACCAAAACATAACTTTTTTAACCAGATCAAAATAGTTCAAAAGCCCAATAGCTAACTAAAATAGACTTCCCAAATGGGATTTATATTGGGTAAATTACACTTTGCCCCCTTTTTGTTTGACTACTTTCTCACTTTGATCTTTAAAGTTTGTTTTTTCTTACTTTGACTTTTCAGGTTTCCAGTTTTTCTCCCTTTACATTTAAAACTAATTTTCTGTTAAAAATTAGATAAAAAATGCCACAATAACCATCTCATAACATAAAAATTATATTATTATATTGGAGTTTAAATTTATATTAGAGGTAGGAGTTATATATATAATAAAATATTTTTATATTACGTAATTGTCAATGTGTTATTTTTTATCTAATTTTTAATAGAAATTAACATTAGGAGTAAACTGAAAAAAATTTGAAACATAAAAGGTCAGAGTAGAAAAAAAACCAAATTTTAAGGAAAAAGGTGAGAAAGTAGCCAAACATAAAGGGAGAAAGTGTAATTTATCCTATGATAGGTTTGTTTGGGATGTGGATTGACTTTTTGATTTTTTTAGCCTGAGGCTAAAAGGTTTCGTTTGTGATAGATTTTTTGACTTTTTTGACTTTTGTAAGAGAAATAAATGAAATGATTATGATTTGAATGTGTTATTTTATCTTATTAGACTTAAAAATCTATTTTATCTTTTGTAATTATTTTAACCAAAAAATTCCATTTTAATTTATGTCAAACCAAAGCTATATATATATATAGGAAAATGATTTGTCCTCCTAAAAAAGCCTCCCTAATCCCCTAATCCCCAAAACGACGTCGTTTTGGAGAATTTTTTTTTTTTTTTTTTTTGCCTTGGTTTGAAATTTAGGGGGATTAGGGAGGCAAAAATTAGGGGGATGTAGCATGGCCCATATATATATATATATATATATATAGCTCTCTAAAGAGTGAATGCATATGTACGGTTTGGATTGAAAAATGTTATACTGTGTGGTTGAGATTGAAGTTTGGAAAGTAAACACAAGTACATAGCTTCGTTTGGCGACAGTTTTTTTTTTTTGGTTACAACAATGCATGGTAATTTAAATTTTTATAGTTCGATTGACTCAAATGTATTAAAACGATATCGTTTTTAACCAAATGACTTGAAAAATATCGTTTTGATACATTCGAGCCACACAAATACAAGTTACCAAATATTTTTTTTTTGATTAAAATAATCAATAAAGACATAATAAACTAAGATAATCAATAAGATGAATATCACATTTAAACTATAATCCTTTCATTTTTTTTCTCACGACTATCAAATCAACCAAAAAAAAATCAACCAACTTCCTAAAAATAACTTAGTCAGGCTGAAATAGCCAAAAAATTAACTAAAATAGTTAACTTTCCAGACAAGCACAACAATATAAAAAATTACAAAATCATAAAAAACTATAGTATTTTAATTATTAAAATTTATAATAATTTTTTAGTCAAGTTAAAATTATAAAAAAAATAATTAAAATAATCAACTTTCCAAACGAGCTCTAAATATTAGGGAAAATAATTGTCCAGTGGAACAATGACAAAAAATTATAAAATCATAAAAATGTATAGTATTTTAATTATTAGGATAAATTACAAATATACTCCCTGAGATTTAATTAAAATACGCATCGTTCCCTGTGGTTTTAAAAATTACATTCCATCCCTTGAGATTTCTAATTTCATAACAAATCGCTATTTTTATAATAAATAATCAAGTCAATTAACAGTTTTTAACGATGTTAAAAATATATTTTAATTAATAATTTAGGCAATTTTATTATTGTATAGGATAATAATTATAAATTTTATTTTTTTGTTAATTTTTTTAAATAAAAAATTCTAATAAAAGAATATTTATAATTTTCAAACTACAAAAAATAATTTATATTTTAAATAAATCTCAAGAGTATTTATAATTTACCTTAATTATCAAAATGTATAAGTTGTTTAATTGATTTGTATTTTTTTTTTGGAAAATGTTTGGTGGCCCAAAAAAAAGTGGCTAGAATGGCTCAAATTTCCTTTTCTGAAAAACTTTGTTTTTTTTTTCTTTTTTTTTTTTGCCTTGCTTTTTTTTTTCTTGCCTTATATGGCAATTTTGGGCCACTCGAACCAAAAAATTTCGGGCTCCCAAATGCTATTGTTTTTTTTTTTTCTTTCTGTCCCAGTAGACAGTTATTTCCCCTAAATATTGTAATATGCACATTGAAGATTGTGATCTGCAAACTGCTGTAGTACTAGTGTGAAATGGTAGCAGTGATTTTGGGGATTATATATTTTAATTAAAAAATTATTATAAATTGTTATATTATTATTTTTTATTTTTTAATATATTTTTTCGTAAAAAATTAAAAAATTATTAAAATAACATATTCTCAAACGAGACTTAAATATTAGGTTAAATTCATTTTATCTCTCATGGTTTAAAACTGAAACACTTTGGCCTTGTTTGATTTGTTCAATTTTTGAGACAAAATTTCAAAATTTTGTTTGGTTAAAAATTTATGAAAAAAAATTAAAAATTAATTTTAGTACACATGAATCAATCATTTTTTCTCTATTTTCTTTTCTTCTCTCACGTCATACACATCAATTAGTTACTTTTTCTCTCTATCTAATCAACTACCAAATATATAGATATATATATATATATATACTCCAAACTCCAAAACACTAAAACTATTTTCAAAACACAAAATCAAACAAATTTTTAAATTTTATAAACTCTTTTCAGAAAATTGTTTTACAAGCATGGCCTTTATTCTTTTCTAATTCAAATATAGTCAGAAAGTTTTTATGTAGTTATGAACTAAAGTGCCACTATTAATTTTTTCATTCAAACTAATAGAATGTGTATCACATACATTATTTGTCATAGTGAATTTGAATTTTTGATAATAAATAAAATTAATACAAGAAAAAATAATTGTACCCCATTTTGTCCTAATCTTAAATTTGATTAATATATTAATTTAAAATATAATATAATATAATTAAAGATTAATTTAAATATAAAATATAATTAAAGATTAATTTAAATATAAAATATAATTAAAGATTGATATAAAATATAATTAAATAAAAATATAGAATAAATAATAATTATAAATTGATCCAAAATATAATTAAATTAAAATTAGATTAACATGTTAGAAATTACAATAAATAATTAAAAATTTAGGATTAATTGTGATCTAAAATATAATTAAATTACAATTAGATAAAAAAAGTTAGGAATTAGAATAAATAATTAAACATTTAAGCTTAATTGTGATTTAAAATATAATTAAATTAAAAATATAATAAATAATAAATAATTTATAATTAATTTTGATTTAATTAAATTATAGACTTATAAATTACATATATGAGAGAGGGGAGAGAATGAAAATTAAAAAAAAAAACAAAAAAAAGGTATAGTATTTGAGAATATTACAACTATTTCATATTTATAATTAACAATATTGACCGTGATACTTTGGTCGAAAATGACATGTGAATTTTTTAACTATATTTAAATCATAAGAAGATAAAATATTCTAACTTCAAAACAAAAAGGGATAAAATGAATTTTGCCGTAAATATTATAATTCAAAAATTATCTTCCTGCTAAATGGTACATTGTGAGAGATAGAAAATATTATGAAACAAAAGTTCGGGAAAAAATAGTAAAATTAACATTTTATATCTATCAATACGGCAATGCTACGTAGCTCAAATTTTGTGGCTCAAAAGTGGCTCAAATGGCCAAAACGACGTCGTTTTGAATACAGAACAACATAAAAATGGCCAAAACGACGTCGTTTTAGCCATTTGAGCCACTTTTGAGCCACAAAATTTGAGCTACGAGACATTTTCCCTATCAATATTTGACATTTAAAGGGTCAAATGAAGTGACATGCTCCCTGATTCTAGAAATAATAGTAATCAATAAATGGTCATTTAAGTACATTCACTATTTGGGTGGGGGAAAAAAACCACACACACATACAAGTGCTTGGCTACTTTCTACTAAATTATGACAAAAATGTAGATTGATAGGAATTACGTAAAATAATAAATTTGAGAGTAAAAGTGACTTTCCCTTCCGTTCGTGATCAAATTGGGAGTATTGTTGAGCCTATAAAGGCTAATTACGAGTCTCGTTTTGATAATATAAACTGTTCAATATGTTTAACTCGTCAAGTATTATATACCTGTAAAGAATTACATTAATCGAATATCGATAACTATTTCATCGGATTAGATTTCTGTCAATTGTTAATTTTTTCATCGTCAATTTTTTTTTTATGCAAAACTGATTTGATCACATAACTATCGATATTCGATCAATGTGATTTTTTAAAGTATATAGTACTTGACGAGTTTTACATATTAAATGATTCAGATTATTGAAATAGGACTTGTGATGAAGTCACATGAGTCCAACAATACTCACCGATTTGATCAAAGACCGAAAGGAAGCCAAACTCATTTATTAGGTTAGGTTTGGCATAACCTATATAATCTATATTTTTATTTTTTTATCTTTTTTTCATCACATCACCTCTTTACTTTTCTGCACATCTTTTCGTAAAAAGACAAAAAATATATTTTTTTAGAACACCCCAAACCAACCCTTAATATGGATAGATATAAAATGTCAATTTAGTTCAATATATATATATATGTATGTATATTTATAATGTGAATTCATGATTAAAAAATTGAAAAATGAGCCATACCGATAAGTCAAAAGTTTAAAAGACACATACTAATTTATCAATTTGAAGTCAACATGTGAAAACTAGACCACAATAGTAGCAGCACTAGCATTGTACCAACAATATAAATAAGCTACACAAACAAAATTATCCCCACACCTCCTCCTCCTCCTTCACCTCCACCACCAACACCACCACCCACAACCTCTCTCCTTCCCCCAAAACCACCAACCTCCAGCCACCATGGCGGACAAGGAGCAGGTTAGACCGCTAGCCCCTGCCTCTATCCGCCCTCGTAGTGATGACGAAGAAACCGCCCTATACCTTAAAAAAGCTCACCGAACAAAGTGCATCAAGTGTTGTGGTTGCATAGCTGCTCTCTTTGTCATCCTTGTCATAGTACCCACAATCTTGATTTTCACCGTCTTCAAAGTCAAAGACCCCATCATAAAAATGAACAGTGTCAAGGTCAATAAGCTCGACCTCATCAACGGCACGACGACGCCACGCCCGGGTTCTAACATGTCCTTGACAGCTGATGTCTCGGTCAAGAACCCTAACGTTGCGTCGTTTAAGTACAGCAACACCACGACGGCGCTATACTACCGGGGGACGGGGATTGGGGAGGCTCGGGGCCCACCAGGCCAGGCCAAGGCCCGAAAGACCATGAGAATGAATGTGACTATTGATATCATCATGGATAGGCTTACTTCAAACCCTAATTTGCAAAGTGATTTGAACTCTTCTGGGCTTTTGAGTATGACAAGCTTTACTAGGGTTGGTGGGAGAGTGAAGATATTGAAGATCATCAAGAAACATGTTATTGTGAAGATGAATTGTACTATGTTTATCAATCTTACAAGCCAGGATATTCAAGAAATGAATTGCAAGAGAAAAGTCAAGCTCTAGCTATGGTATATTGGTTATTTGTTTGTTGTGGTTTAGATTTTAGAAACAGTATTGTAGAGTTATTTTCCAAACCCTACTGGTTTGAAATCTTATTTCTAGTGGTTTTAATCTTATTTTCAAACTCATGTTGTTTCACGAAGTTCTGTTTTTAAAATATAATTTTGGTGTCAAAATTTTATTTTCAAAATATGACTATAAGAAGGTTACTATAAAGTTTTTTGAAATTGTGTTTTTAAAATACAACTTTTTGGTGAAAATAAAATTTTGAAACCATGAATTTAGTAAATAATGTGAGTCTTAAAATGAAGTTGAAAACCACTCATGACTGAGAAATAAGATTCGAAACCAATTGAGTTTGGTTAAAAAAAAACTCCAATATTATATACATAGAGGCCCTTTGATAGGAGAAGTTATTTCTCATCGCTGTAAAATTTCGACTCACTGTCAGTCAAAGAGCACCTCTTCTACTAGGTGAACCTTTGATCTAGTGTATGGGAGTTGATGGATTGTGCCATATATAGTTTGTAATAAGTTTTGAAGTTTTGAATTATTATTATTATTATTGTTTGCTTTAGATTGTTGTATGATATTTGAGCACTATATGATTTTTTTTTTTTAATCTCCTCACTACCTACTCTTAGGGTTGTTTTGGCAAGTGTCAAATAAATTGATTTTTTTTATTTATAATGAAAAAATACACTAAAAGTAGATATGTGATATAATCAAAATAAAAATAAAATTTTTAAAAAAAAAATCAAAAAGTTAGCTTAGAAGCCACTTCCCAAAAGAGGCTTTAATGTACTTCCAAGTTCAAGCTGCTATTTTAATGTTTGTTTTGGACTTGTAATGGCTATTTCTATTTTATTTTTATTTTTTTGGAACGGGCTATTTCTAATCCTTAAATCAATCAATAATGTTCTGTGTTAAAAAACAACTAAAATAATTTTCGTTTTTATTCAATGAAAGTTCTATTATTGTATTGTGCACTAGCCTCATGGTTGAACCATTTTCCTCTTGAATGGAGCTTTATGACACATTAGTAAAAAATAAAATAAAAGGGTTCATATATGTCCCATGGATGTTTGAACATATGGGGGAATGGACCCAAATAAGTTAATTCTAAATTTTATTTTTTTGGATACTCACCCAATCCTATAATTTTTTTATTACGTCTGAGATTAAGGAAATTCTATAATATACTCATTTTTGGAGTGTGTACTATATGCCTCAATTATGATATTTGTAGTATTTGATTATGACATATTGTGATGTTAGTTATGACTTCATTATGACTCATTGTGATGTTGATATTTGTTATAACATTATTTTTATTATGATTTAAAAGATCTTTAGTTATACGTTATGCATGTTTGGTTATGACTTTTTTTTTTTTTTTTTTTTTGTTATGACTGAAAAAGATTTAGTTAGGAAAAAATGCTTCATCGACGCAATTTCTCTCTCACGCTCCTACACTCCTTTCTTTTCTCAAAAACTTGCAGCTAATCTTTCCACGTTCTTCGGGGGGGTTCAAGAGAAGATTTTGTGTGGATGTAACACTGCTGTTAGTTATGACATTTGTGATATTTAACTCTACAAATGTCATAATTTGTATATAGTACAAATCCTAGCAATACCCCTAAGATTAATATGGTTCGGTTTGGAACAGTTTTAAAATAAATCAGACCAAATTATTACTTACGGTTCTATAAAATTTGGAATCAAATTGAATAATGAAATTAGATTCAATTACAATATCAAATATTAGGTTTGAGGTTATGATTAGAATTCATTAAATTTGATTATAATATCAAATATGAATTTAAAAAAAGAAAAAAGACAAAAGAAAGCTCTTAATAATCATTTGATTAGTCAAAATACCCAGCGGAGAATTCACACAATAAAATGAAATTGGTTGGGCAGTATATTTGGGAGGGAGAGAGAGAGAGAGAGAGATGGATTTTAGGTCAAAATGAAACACATCATTTTGAGAATGAAAGGATTTGCTTTCAATTTCTTTCTCCATTAAATTTCTCCAGCAATTTGTTGAAATTTTACCAATGCCAATAGGTCAACATAACGACTAATATTCTCATTTAAAAAATAAAATAAAATAAATGATAAATTACACAAATAATCCCTATAGTTTGGGGCTTGTGTCATTTTGGTTCTTGACTTTTTAGTTGTGACACATTTGACCATGAATTTTGAATCTTATTCGAAATAAGGACAATTGAATATATAATTAGATTTTTCAAGGGTAAAATTGTCAATTTGATAAAATATAAACTAATTTGACAAAAATAAATGTCAAACAAATATTTTTGAATTTTTAAAAATTATTTCTACCTACTAAAAATAAAATTATGTAAAATTGATAAATCTTTTAGACATTTATTTATTTATTTTTACCAAATTAATTTTTATTGTGTGTTTGGATGATGATTATGTAAAATTAATCTTAAAAAATTAATCATGTAATTTTTATTAATTTTACATAATTTTATCATTGATGGATAAAAATAATTTTAAAAAAATTAAAAATATTTTTTTGATATTTATTTTTGTCAAATTAGTTTATATTTTATCAAATTGACGATTTTATCTTTGAAAAATCTAATGATATTTTCAATTGTGTTTATTTAGAACAAAATTCAAAATTTATGGTCAAATATTTCATAATTAAAAAGTCAAGAATCAAAGTGACATAAGTCCAAAATTATAGAAACTATTAGTGTAATTAACCCTAAAATAAAATAATTGTGGTTGTGATGACTTTGGTCTTGTAACCATCATCAGTCAAATCAGCCAACTGCTCCCCAACGCCATGAGTCCGGACTCCAACGGCATTTGTATTGTTTTGCAGGAAATTAATCTCAATCACACGATAAATAATAATGAAAAGACTAATTATATACAAAAACTTAAGATATACGTGGCTTAGTGAGATATCTACGTCTATGCTGAAGAAATAATTAAAAGATTAAAATTCACTATTTATAATAAGGATTACAAAATCACTCCGTAGCGCCCTCTTTGTTTTTCTCTCTTAATCTTAAAATGTATATATTGATACAATTTATAGGATAAAGTCTAAAAGGATTTAGAAAATATCAGATTCTTATTTCAATGACTCAATACATACAACTGCAACTTTCTTTTATACAGAAAGTACAACTATCTAACTCAATATCCTAACTAACTAACTATAGTTGAGTTTATATAACAGCCTAACAGATTCATTCTAACCACCACAAGTGGATGATAACTGTCTCAATTTCATACACGTGCTCAGCTCTTGAGTGTTCTCAACAGATGGCTTGGATAACCTCTTGACATGTAGCTGAGGCTTGAACTGCTATGGTTGATGATTGAACTGTTGCAACTGGTGCAACTGGTGTGGCTTTGTCTTTGGTGACTGATCTGTTTGATCTGGCTTTGACTGATGTAGCTTATCATGCCCCCTCAAGCTTAGGGGAGCTTGGAGAACCATAAGCTTGGACTGTAGGTACTGAAACCGCTAAGGAGAAAGGGGTTTAGTGAAAATATCGGCGAGTTGATCAGAAGTGGAAATGTGAAGAACATTGAGCTGCTTAGTAGTGACTCTCTCTCGAACATAGTGATAATCAACCTCTATATGCTTTGTACGAGCATGGAAAACAGGATTAAATGAAAGTGAAATAGCAGATATATTATCACACCAAAGCGTAGGAGAAGGGACTGTGATGTGAAGATCAGATAAAAGCATAGTAAGCCAACTAAGCTCTGCTGCTGTTTGGGCCAAAGCACGATATTTTGCCTCAGTAGAAGAGCGGGCGACTGTTGGTTGCTTTTTAGCAAACCAAGAGATCAAATTGATCCAAGGAAAACACAATATCCAGTTGTAAATCTTCGGTCATAAGAGTTACCAGTCCAATCAGAATCTGAGTAAGCCTGAAGAATAAGAGGACCAGGACTAAAATGAAGGCCAAGATTGAGAGTACCTTTAAGATATCTGAGAAGATGTTTAACATGAGCAAAATGGCTAACAAGAGGAAGATACATAAATTGACAAGCATAGTTCACAGCGAATGAAAGATCAGGACGAGTTATAGTTAAGTATTAAAGAGCACCCACAATGCTGCGGTAAAGAGTAGGATTACAGAATGGAAGATCAGTGGAAGAATTAACCTGTTTAAGAGCCATAGGTGAGGAATATTATTTACAGTCAGTCATGCCAGCTTTAGCAAGAATTTCAGTGGCATATTTGTGCTGAGAGAGAAAATAGCCATAAGAGGAAGAAGTGACTAAAATACCAAGAAAATAATTGATAGACCCAAGCTCTTTCATGGAAAAAGTAGAATGCATTTGATGAACAAGTTGAGCAATTTCAGGAGCATCACTACCAGTTAAAAGGATATCATCAACATAGATAAGTAAGACGAGAATAAAAGAAGCTGTTTTCTTAACAAAAAGAGAGGAATCACAGTGACTAGATAGAAAGCCATGAGAATGAAGAAAGGTGGAAAAAGTGGAATACCAAGCCCTTGGGGCTTGTTTCAGACCATAAAGAGATTTGTGTAGTTTGCAAACCAAATGAGGAGAAGATACATCAATAAAGCCTTAAGGCTGGTGCATATAGACTTCTTCCTCAAGTACACCATGAAGAAAAGCATTTGATATGTCAAGCTGCTTGATAGGCCATTGGAAATGAAGTGCCAAGGTTAAAAGAATCCGAACAGTTGGTTGTTTGGCCACAGGGCTAAATGTCTCATAAAAATCAATTCCCTATGTTTGAAAAAAACCCTTAGCAACCAAACGAGCCTTATATCTTAGAATTGTACCATCTGAATTTTTCTTAATCCTGTAGATCCATTTGGAACCAATAGCAGATTTACCAGGAGGTAATGGTACAAGAGACCAGGTGGCCTGTTTTTGTAAAGCTTGGAATTCATCCAACATGGCAGCTTGCCATATAGAAGAGTGAGTTGTCTCTTGGTAAGTAGATGTTTCAATATCCTCAGTAGGAGCATCATTAGAGGCTAAGAAACAAGTTGACACAGCTTTGGTCTTAGATCTGGTCAGCATTGAATGGTGATTCTGAGAAGCTGAATGGAGAGGCAAGTCTATAGAGATAGAAGAAATATGAATAGATGTTGCAGGAGGAGCGATTAGTGCAGCAGTAGAAGAGGCCATTGGTGTAGCTGAATGAGAGAGTGGTAAGGCTGCAGCAGCAAGAGGTGCTGTTGCTGGACAAACAGAACTAGGATCTGCAGAGACAGGACCTGCAGATGTAGAACTAGGATCTACAGAGACAGGATCTGCAGATGCAGATGGAACAAAACAAGGGACAGAACCAGCTGCAGAAACAGGAACAGATGAAGGAGCTAAGGACATAGAGTGGAAGGTAGGTGTATCTAGAGGCCAAAAGAATGTATACAACTGAGGCAAAGTAGGAGTAGGAAGAGAAACACTGAAAGAAGGATTTTGAAATGGAAAAGTAGTTTTATCAAAAAGAACATGTTTGGAAATATACATCTTCCCACTGGACAAATCAAGACACCTATAACCCTTTGTAGAAGGTTGGTAACCAAGAAACACACAAGGAATGGATCTTGGCTGAAGTTTATGTGTAGTATAGGGTCGAAGCCAAGGATAGCATTTACAGCCAAAGACTTTTAAAAAATTATAATTAGGAGCATGCTTAAACAGTACTTCAAAAGGAGTTAAATTGTTTAGCTTTGAAGTAGGGTGCCTGTTAATCAGAAACACAGAAGCAGCAAGAGCATCAAACCAAAATTTGACAGGAAGAGAAGATTGATGCATGAGAGTGATAGTGGTTTCAATCAAGTGTCTATGCTTCCTCTCAGCCACTCCATTCTGAGCAGGAGTATGTGGACAAGTGACACTACTAAAAAAATCACTTTTTGCGACCGCTACAAGCCGTCGCAAATAATAAAAATACAGTCGCAAAAGACCTTTTACGACAATCTATGTGACGGTAAATGGGGGTCGCGAATGTGGGGGTGGCAAATACTTTTTGCGACGGCAAAGTAACAGTCGCAAATTATTCGCGACCGCCTAAACTATTTATGGCGACCGCTATTTTGCCGTCGCAAAAAATAGAGAAAAATGCTAACATGTTTTTTGGCAACCATCTTGTTACCGTCGCAAAAAAACAAAAACAAAAACAAAAAAATAAAAGAAACACAGAAGTGTAACGTTAAGCATTCTAAGAATATAAATGACAAGAATTCTAACAGTATAACATTACAATTTAATCAGACATTCTATTTGAGTCTCAAAATTTGAGCCATATGTAAAAATTATTACAACAAAAAATCTGGAAAAAGTTCTTTTATGACATTTTAGACTCTAAAACAAATTTGGGAGTGCACAATTTCATATTAAAACACAAGATTTGTCTTCATATTAAAAGCCCAAAACCCAAAGAATGTGAAAATAACAATGTGTTGAAGAGAATTTCCTCTTCTTGATTGCCAACATGGTTCTTCGCTCGCAAATTTTGATCTGGAAGTCACTAAACTTGTTTGAGTTCATAAACATAAGGTCATTCTTCTTCGAGTCTAAACAACAGCCCATCAAAGCATATCAGAAAATTACAGAGTCAAAAGAGCATATCAATGCTATGAAATTGTGAGGATCTTTTTGAAGTGATATTCCAAATCCACTTACAATTACAACTTCTCTAGTGTCAAATTTAGTATGGAAAGCAGACATGAAACAATTGAAGAAAACCAGACTAATAACAAAATATACAAATCGAAAAAATCAATCTCTGAGACACAGATAGCGAGTCCCACATCGAAACAATATGAGAAAAAAAAGGTGTATTTATAAGATGAGAAAAGAAGTACAAGGTACGACCTTACTTGAACAAGATCTTTCTTTAAGATCTGTCTTAATATTAAAAGCCAGAACAAAAACTATATATTCTCCACCATTTTAGACTTTAAAACACATTTGGGATTGCACAGTTTCATATTGAGAAGATTGACTGATATTATGAGCAACTAGATAAATGGAATTAGGCTTGTATTTTATCCAAATAATACTGCAGCCCACATCTGTTAGTCGACCAGATTAAGTCAATGGCCGATCAAAGTTATGTCATCTTTACAAGAATGTTCACTGACTCATCAGCACTTAATGGCAAGAATGGCCACAAAACACTAGAAAAAGGCTCACCCTATATCAATTCTTAAATAACTTTATCTAGTGTCATTAAGTTTTTTTGTCTACTTCTAAATATGATTGCTTATTAAGATCCACTGTGATAGGCTATTCAGGTGTATGAGGATGTTAAGATAGTTGACAGGGGTGCAAACACAGAAAAAGAAATGGAAAATGAAAAACATGGTGTTATGGATAACTAACTAGAATCCAATGACAATTCAGATCTTTCAAATCAAATCATTATTGTTATTTTTCATTCCTATATGAAATATGAGATGTACAAAAAAACTCACCATGGAGATGTATGTTCCTCAAATCCAAGCTTGCACCTGATCAATACACATTATGATGGGGAATAGCTCAGAACACAAAGTACCCAATTTCTAGATCTTTCAAAGCTGCATTGAGGAAACAAGCAGCAGCAAGGCAACGACGATATTGAAGCATCTCGTCTACACAAGAAGTTATGCGCAGACCTATTTGTTCAACATTTCTCTGAATGTGCTTGCACCAAAGCACGACAGATTAAAATTAAGAATTCAAATAACAGGTGAAAAACATTTAGGTGGTTGGACAGGTCTACACACTCTCACAACTGCAACATACAATAAATTAATAAGAATTATACAGATTAGACAAATGAGAGATTAAGTTTCATAGTATTTTGCTTTTAAACGCAAGGAGAATGTAGCATGCCTATGAATTTCACGAGCATGCCTTAGGGAGTGGCTATTGATGAAATTTTCCTTGCACCATTCTAAGACTTTTTTCAGCTTTTTCTTTATTGATCCCTATCTTGCTCTTCTCCAAGAACTCATCAAAAGACCAATATACGTTAATCAAAGTCAGATGGTCTCCCTCTAGACTTAAGAAGCACTTTGTTGCAGTTTGTGCCTGCATGTCATCCATAAACAGTCAGATGAAGGTAAACTAACAAGGGTGTAGGATGTTTCTAACCATGGACATGCAAATGACATATGGTAGTAGAAAGTAAAACCAAAACCAAAACCAAAAAAAGTGAGAAAAAAAAGATTTGCTTTTTCACTAGAATGTCTACACTATAGATTAACTGCAAGAATATAAAAATTAGAAGTTAGTTACGCAAATTAGCAAAATCTATTAACGGTGCAATAAAAGAAACAAGAAGAACACAACAGCCTGATTATTTCCTCAAAAACTTACTGTTGTCAATGATGAAGGCACAGTTAGGAGCTTATATTCCACTCAAAATATATTTTCTTTTTCACAATTGTTTTTGCTATTATATTTTGCACTCTGGATTAACTTGTGGTCTAAAACCACTGCCATTAAGCAAATTGGTCCTAATAACCATGCAAACTTAGTCAAATATACTACCTTAGTCAGTGAGGTGCTTAGAGGAATAGCTAAAATCATTTCTATCACATCCACAATTTCTTGAAGAGCTAGATGATCATCGCATTCATTTAAAAGAAATACAATTCTCTTGTAACCAGCTCCACCATCTTAACCATCACAGGAGCATTTGAATCCTAGACACAATTAAAAAAGGAGAAAAAAGGTTAAGGACCAAACAAGTTTAAAAAGTAAATTGTAAAATACATAGAAATAAAGCTTGGAAAACCTTGTAAAAATTATATGCATGAGCTAATTTATAAGACGAATTTAATTTCTGTTCATGCTCCAAACAAAGGCGGAACAAGTGTTTAGGAGCAAGTTTAGCATCCAAACTGGACAATAGTAGTCCCTCTAAACCTGGACAAAAAGACATCATATGAAATATGTTATCGTATGAACAAATTACCGCATATTATTTAGATGAAAGTTTTAAAATTAATCACCATTAATCATTCTTATTTCCAGTCCGTAAGAGTCGAAGAAGGATGACAACCGATCTGCTTCAAAGACCTTAAGAATTCCAGGCTGCTTTGGGGACCAAAAATTAGAATAAAAATAGTTCATGGTATATACCTCAGTTTGAATACAGAACACACAAGCACATACAAAGAAATAAAAGAACTGAATGTAGCATAAGTTTTAGAAGGCTACAATGATGGAAGCAACAAAACTAAGATCTAAATATACATAGCTAGCATAGAAATAACAAACAAAAGGTACGTGGCAGATATATTTGATTTGACATTTATATCAAATTAGAATTAATATCCTCAGTTAAGAAAATGATTAACTCAGTGCAAGAAACATGTTCACCGTATTAGATTCTCAACACAAAAATCAAAAGGCACTACTAGCTTATACAGAGAGTAAGGTAATTGAGTCGCCAAGGTGGAAGGACATTAGGGGAAATAGGGGCAATTGCCTTTGCTGAGATTGAAAGGGAAAAAAAATGTAGCCACTTATACTGTCATTCAACAATAGCTTGCAGAAAATTTACCCCCACTCACCTCTAAAGTTTGCCCCATTTTGATGAGTTATATGAATTTAGATGTACTGTAAGGTTTGAGTTTTTGGTATAAATTTGTTTAAAAATCTTGTGAGTCATGTAAACTTTTTATATAATTTCAGAGCTCTAAAAGCCTCTACCATAGATAGTAATAGATAGTATTATATATCATAAATTTTAATAGAATGTGCAAAGTTTAGAAATAGAATTGCATTCAAATCAATTGAGCCCAATTCATTTTCTCCCCCCTGTTTTATGTTCTTTAATGAACACTAAAGTCACAACAAATATTAGAGTTCTCATATTGTCAACAAATACTCTTGGCAAGTGAGGGTTCTGTAATATAAAATGTAGTATCATTTATTGAATTGATTTTGCAATCCACAATATGTCCTTGAACAATGATTTATTTGGATTATGTATTAATGATTTGGTTCTGTGTAAACTCAACTTCTATTTATTAAGTAATCCACAATATGTATTAAGGATTTATTTGAAAATTGCCAAAAAAGAAGAAAAAAGAAAATCAGAAATGTATTACAAACTTAAGATTTCAAGCTGAACTCAACTTCGAGGAGCAAAAATAGTTGGAAGAAACATACATTGAAGAAGTCCTACCAAATGCTGGTTCAAATCAAAAAAAATTTACTCTTTGAAATCGACGAATTTCAAATTCTAGGGCTGAAAATCAAATTCATCGCCTTGAATAGTAGATCATTTTCCATCATTTCCGAAATAATAACAATCTCAGCATAGTCGGCAAAATTGAATACCAATCCAAAAATGCATGCATGCTATGAAGTTATTGATAGTGCTTGATTTCCAGTTCAATATTCAACTTGAAGGAACAACAAATCAATCAAAAATCAAACTCGTAATCTTTTTTCTTTCTTTTTTTTGGAAGATAAAATTGAAATGAAAAAAAAAGGAACCTGAGTGAGTTGGGAGATGAAAGAGTCGTGATCGTGAACTTCAGAAGCGAAGGAGCAACGATCGATGTTACTAGAAACAGAAAAGAAGAGGCTGAAGTTGGATGCGACGGTGAAGATGATGAAATCAGATGATCTCTGCTGGTTCTGATCATCAAACCTTAGTAGCTCCGGTATTGTTTTCTGCTACTTCTCATCACAATCTTAGAGAGAGAGAGAGAGAGAGATAGAGAGAGAGAGAGATGTGTTTGTGAATTGTTAGGAAAGTGAAAGTGAAAGTGAAAAGGGGGTTAGGGCACAGGTATAAGAAAGGGACAAAATAAATAAAAGAAAGACTCAGGGTGTTGTTGTTAATATTATTTTTTGCGATCGGTAAATAATCAGTCGCAAAAAATTAGTCGCAACAAGTCACTTTTCTAGCTGATGTTCAATACCTTTGGTGGTAAGAAAATGTTGAAATTTAGAAGCCAAATATTTGCCCCCATTATCATTTCTTAGAATTTTAAGTTTGGTGTGAAACTGTGTTTCGACAAAGGTTTTAAAATCAACAAACTTGGAAAAAACTTCACTCTTGTAAGAGAAAGGAAATAACCATGTAAATCTGCTAAAGTCATCAATGAAAAGAACATAGTATTTATAGTTTGAAACAGAGGCAGCAAAAGGTCCCCATACATCAGAATGGATAAGAGCTAAAGGTTGATTTACAATAGAATTTGAAAGACTAAATGGCAACCTATGACTCTTAGACACATAACAATGTGTGCACAATTTATTTGAAACAACAGTAGCACCCATAGTAGGTAAATGATTAGAAACAAGAAAATTCAACTTCTTGGATGAAGGATGTCCTAGTCTAGAATGCCAAAAAGAATTATGATGAGCAGAATCTTCAGTGGAACAATGAAGACAAACAGTTTGAGAAGACAATGAAGAAGTTGAAGCTGGTAGAGAAGTTGAAGCTGGTAGATGGTAAAGACCATGAGAAAAACCTCCTTTATACAGAACCTTCTTGGTAAGTTTGTCCTGTATAACAAAGGAGTCAACATCAAAAGTAATGGTGCACTTGTTATCAATAATTAATTGGTGAACTGACAGAAGATTTGAAGAAATAGATGGAACATGGAACAA
Organism: Camellia japonica; assembly: GCA_030407325.1. Taxonomy (NCBI): domain Eukaryota; kingdom Viridiplantae; phylum Streptophyta; class Magnoliopsida; order Ericales; family Theaceae; genus Camellia; species Camellia japonica. Next base: position 96,036,262 of record JAPPVO010000019.1, on the reverse strand, counting down.
ATTGTTAAGTGTGAAAGGTACAGTGGGAGTAGGAAGAATGCCATTACCAGTATGAAGAATAGGTAAGGTCGAACCATCTCCCACAGTGACTTGATCTGAACCAAGATAAGGTTGGTAAGTATTCAGATTGTTGAGATCATTTGTGAAATGATTGGAAGCAGCAGAATCTAAGAACCAAGTAGAAATTTCTGCTGTATGCATAGGAGAATCAAGAACAGTATTGTTAGATGAGGAGGCAACATAAGCCCTGGGATGAGGTTTAGATGCTTGAAGTGTTGTATCAAGCCTATGCCAACATTCCAAAGCGGAATGATTAGGTTTTCCACAAATTTGACAAACCAAAGAGCCAACAGAGGACTGATGTGGAAATTGAAATTGAGACTGAAATTGAGAAGATGGTCTGCCTCCTTGAACAGAAGACTGATGTGGAGACTGAAATTGTTGGAATTGAGGAGATGTTCTGCCTCCACCTTTGTTATGTGAAAATCTGTTACCAAGTCGACCTCTATATGAGCCATAACCTCGATATCCTCCTCTATGAGAGCCTCTAAAACCTCTATAATTTCCTCGAGTAGTTGCATAAGCAAAAGGCAGATCAGAAGCATGAGTGTGCTTGAGAGAGGTGTCAATGTGAATAGATTCAGAACATAGTAGAGCAGATAAAGCAGAAATAGTAATAGGCTCAGATCTTGCTCGAATAGTTGTCTTGAAAGCATTATATTCATAAGGTAAATCGTTTAAGGTAAATAAAACTAAATCTTCATCTTCAATTGGTGAACCAGCCAAACTCAACTGATTAGAAACAACCTTGATTTGATTCAAGTAATCCTCCATAATGAGATTCTTCTTTGTCAGATGATTGAGCTTGTTCTTTAGTTGATGAATATGAGATCGAGAGAGAGATGTAAATCGAGTAGCCAGTGTATTCCATACCTCTGTACTTGTCCCACAGTGCAAAACAAACGTGAAGATGGATGGTGAAAGTGTAGCAGTAATACAACTCAACAAATGTGTATTAATGGTGATCCAATGAGTAAATGCTGGATTTGGAACAGAATTTCCATATGCATCATGGATTGTAGATGAAGGACAGAGTACAGAACCATCAACAAAGCCTAGTAACTTTGTAGCTCTCAAGATATTCTGAAACTGACTCTTCCAAGTGATAGAGTTTGTAGAGTCAAGTTTGATTGGAACAAAGGAGTTTAGATTGGAAATAAGAAGAGTGAGATTTGAAGGTAACATAGAGATATCTACAGAACCTGGAACAGAGATTGAATTTGCCATTGTTGCTTGCAGATTTGTTACAGTAGCTTCTTGCAAATTTGCTGCCATTACTAGATCTTGTTGAAGATAGAATGCTCGATGGAGCTCATATGGCTTTGATACCATAAAAGGATTTAGAAATAATCAGATTCTTATTTCAATGAATCAACACATACAACTGCAACTTTCTTTTATACAGAAACTACAACTACCTAACTCAATATCCTAACTAATTAACTATAGTTGAGTTTATATAACAGCCTAACAGATTTATTCTAACCACCACAAGTGGATGATAACTGTCTCAATTTCATACACGTGCTCACCTCTTGAGTGTTCTCAACAGATGGCTTGGATAACCTCTGGACCTGTAGCTAAGGCTTGAACTGTTATGATTGATGATTGAACTGCTGCAACTGGTGCAACTGGCGTGGCTCTGTCTTTGGTGACTGATCTGTTTGATCTATCTTGGACTGATCTGTTTGATCTGGCTTGGACTGATGTAGCTTATTAGTGGGCCAAAACTAATACTACAGATCTATAAATATCAATTTTGGCATAATCTTGCACTACAAAAAATTAAAGTTTTAGAAACTAAAATTTAGAAACAAAATTATTTTTTAGAGACCAAATAATTTTGTTACAAAAAATGTCGTTATTATATTTTTAGCAACAAAAATTAGACATTAGTGATGAATTATTATCATTTTGGGACGAAATTTTTTATCTCAAAAAATAAATCATTTTGAGACCAAATTATTTTGTCCTTAAAAATCTATTTGTTAGTGACATTTTCAAAATTTTGTTGTTAAATACCTTATTTTTGACTTTTCGAGACAACCTTTTTGCGACTACACTCATAACAATGAAAATTAATCCCTAAATGTTTTTTACAACAAAATTTTTACTTTTAGAGACCAAAATATTTGATTTCTAAAACTCTTATATGTTTTAATGTCAACCCGTCAGGATCGCCCCCACCTCCGACTGAGGGCATAGCGAATACAAAATACCTCGCATGTATAAATTTTTTATATATATATAAGTAGCAAAAAATAGTAATAACAACAATATATATATATATATATATATATATTTGCATTTTTTACCATATGATATAATAGAAAATAAAAAATATTTTTCTCCACTACCATTATTGTTACCACTGTCACCACTAGCTTTTTAGTCACTTCTTGACTATTTCTGAAAAAATTTAACTGTCTAGCTATGGCTTATCTATATGATTGTGATTTTATTTTATTTTAACAAGTTCCATCTCTGTTTAGCAACTTTAAAATAAAAAAAAGTCAAAATTTTGTGTTTAGTAAAATTTTAATATTGGTATTATTTAAAAAAAAAACTTCAAGCCTTTCTGATATAGAAGGATTTTATAATATATATATATATATATATATTAATTTACCTAAACTTTCCTGTTGACCAAAAAGTTACTTATTGGCATTTAAAAATTTTAGCTTTAAAAAGTAAAAAAGCTGGTAAATTACACTTACACTTCCGGAGATTTGACTTTAATACATATTATTTTCTGACGTTTAAAAAATTACATTAATCCTATTTGTCATTATAATTATTTAGACGGAATGAAAGATATTGAACTCATGCACTCTCTCTTTTTTTCCTTTACTTTACTTTCTTTTTTTTTCGCCTTTCCTTTACTTTTTTTTTAATGTAATTTGCTCTATTTTTCTACTAAGAGTTGTTACATTTTATATAAATAGGGGGGTTTGTGAAATGAAACTATTAATCACAGGGGTAGAAATATAATTTTCAAAACGTCAAGGGATGAATAATAATTGGACCAAACCTCATGGGATGTCAATGTAATTTACTCAAAAAAGTTGTCAAAATGCTTACTAGTGTTCTAAACCAATTACATAGTGGAACATTTTTATTGTAAAACATGTTGACTCAATTTTGTTAGGTAATTGAGAAGCAAGCGATAAATTATTTGGACTTATTCCGTGCAATTTATTATATGCTAAAATCGGATAATTAGAAAGTATAAATCAAAAGAACTCACACTCAACTTGTGAATAATAATTTTTTAAAACTTTTTAAATATTTATGTCTAATAAGTTACAAGTAAAAATTATCCCAAATAATTTGACATAAGCTCTTAGAATAAAAAAAATTTATAAATAATTCAAATAAATTATACCAAAATATCTCTTGAATATGTATTACAATTTTTCATTAATCAAAAATATTATATAAATAATATCACATTCTACTAGGAAATATCTAATTAGTTTCCAATAGGAACCCAACAAAAGTGCCAAATGGAACAAAAAATTTGGAAGATGACGTATGACTGAGATATTTCAAGTAGGCCCCGTAACAAATATATAACAATTGTGGTCCTACACTGCAGTGTGGTAATTTGTTGGGGCCCATTATTTCTACTAAAAGAAAATGCTTATACTTACAAATTAAAAATATATATATTAAAACTTTGTTTTGTATTTATTTTTATATAAATATAGAGAAGAGAATTTTCACCAGTTTTGAGAATTAAGTTTTCATTCATTCCCTTCATCCCTCCGGCCACTTTCTATCCATCACTGGCTTCAGCCATTACATCTTACGATTCTTTGGCCACCAATTTTATCAATATATATATAATATTTAATATATTCAATAAACAAAAAATAAATAAAAACTTTGTGGTGGTGGTGATTGGGCTTAGTGACTCTCTAGTTCTAATTGGTTTGATTTTTAAAATAATTTTCAAATTTAAAAAAAAAATTAAACTAGTTTGACAAAAAATAAACACTAAAAAAAATTTATTTATTTTTTTAATATTTTTGAACAAATTTTAAAAAATTAATTTTGAAAACCAAACCGATTAAAGTCTCTTTTTTCTTGTTTATTTTTCTTAAATTTCTTCTATGCTATATAGTTTTTCTGATCGAAAAAAAGGGAAATCTGTAAGGGGATTATAGCTTCCGCAGGTCCTGACCTCGGAATAATAGTAGGTTCCAGATCCACTTCACAATAAGGGTCATAGAGCTTTACTACAAGAGTACAACACATATTGTGCAAAGACTTGTGTACCCCCAAATATTGAATCCAAACAACTTGTGTGAAAAAGGCTGGAAAAATCACTGGACCACCGCTCCGGTGATTTAAAGGTATGAATTAAAAAACGATAATGCTACGTTGTTTAAATTTTGTGGTTTAAAAGTGGCTTAAATGGTCAAAACGACGTCGTTTTGAGTATAGAACAACATAGAAATGACCAAAACGACGTCGTTTTGGCCATTTGAGCCACTTTTAAACCACAAAATTTGAGTTACGAGACATTTTCCAATTAAAAACTATACAACAATTCTATGCTATATAGTTAGAATTAGAATACAAAAACTTAGGTCTCATTTAGCAACTCACTGTTTTAACTTAAAAGTTAAAAAGTTACTAAAAAATTAAAAAATTAACAACTTATACAAAAAATCAAAAATTCTATTTTCTCTCTATTTTTTACACATATTTTTGTAAAAAATTAAAAAGTTATTCTAAACACATTAATTTTTTTTTACCTAATATTTTAACAAAAAAAATAAAAAAAATTATAAAAATAACATATTTTTAAACAAGGCATTAGAGGATGTTTGGACCATAGGGAATTTGGAATAAGATCCGATATCCTTATTTTATCATGATCATTGGTAAAGAGTACATAAACTTGGGATGTTTGGACCACAAGAAATTTTGGACAAGAGAAAGGAACAAAAGAGTCCGGTTCCTTTATTTTGTGGATTTATTATAATTTTTACTCTTGAACTATTATCAAATTATTTATTTAGTCTATAAATTATTAATTGAGTCTACTTAGTTCTGAAAATATATAAATTAAAATCTATTTAATTCTTAAACTATCGATTGAATCTATTAAAGTTTCTAAAATATTGAATTCAAATCTATTTAGTCCTTGAAATGATTAGAAAAATAAAATATAAGCCCGTAAATATTATAAATTAGTAAAAGACCTTATTTAATTAAAATTTTATTTCAAAAAAATCTTAAATTTTTATTCTTTTTTTTGAAAAGTGGGAGTTAATTCTTCTAGTGAATTTTCTTATAAGAATAAGGATAATTATATATAGTATATTCTTATTATTTTCTATCATCGCTAGCCTTTATATAGTATTATTATATACTGGATTTTTTTTTTTATAATTTATAATTGATTATTTTTTAAGTTTTTCACTAAATTATTTTTAGAGATAATTGTTGAAAAGTTTAAACTAAAAATGATATAAGACATTAGGTCCAGTAAATATTTTTTGTTAGTGAGAGGTCCACCTTTATGAAATAGTTTGGTGATAATTTTTTGATTTGTTTTGTAAATATTTTATTTCTTATTTTACCCCTTAACTTATCTGTTGACTTGGTTTTAATCTATTGACTTTTGTTGACTATCTGTTCAAATTTTTTTCTATATGTTCAAAATTTTTTATTTGTTCAATTTTTTTCCTATTTGTTCAATTTTTTTACTCTATCTATTTAATTTTTTAATCTTTTCAATTTAAATTTACCTTATCTTGTCAAATATTTGTCCAAATAAAATTCTCTCTGTCCAAATTTATTATCTGTTCAAATTTTTTTGACTATCTACTAATTTTTTCCCTTATCACTCCTGCCTTTGCTTGAAACCCCACCTCATACCAGTTTAGCTCTTCAGCTATTGATTCGTGTCAAAAACGATCGAACTCATTGTCTTTGGGATGAAATCATCTGCAGGACTCACTTACCTATTTAGACACTTCTCTTCGTTTATTCCTGACCTTTTCTCTTTGGGTTGTAATCACGCAGAATTTTTTTTTTTAAATAGTCAGTGCATAATTTAATTAAGCAAATTTTTAAATTTGAGTGCTGTGTAAATTCTGTGCGAAAATAGTTTGATTTTGTATTTTTTTAAAAATAGTTACCGGTCTCAGAAAATTATGAAATTTTTGTATGTTGTTCACATACGAGTCTAGCACGTCGAGTAAAAATTTTAGGATTTATTGATGAGTATTTATTTTATGAAAATTCACGGACTGATTGGTGTTCAGTTTAATTTATAGCAGAATTTGAAAGTGAGTTTTGGATGTTTAGCCCTTTTTAATTATATGATTGGTAGTAACCACCTTGGGAGTTGCTATTATTTATTATATAGGGTTATAATAAATATTTAAAAGTTAAATTTATGGTGTGTACCATACGGTGAAAAATTATCTATTTTATAAAGAATGAAACATGTATGTATTGTGAAATGAGCAAAATATTATATTTTGTGGTGTACAAAAGTATTATATTTTTGTGGTGAGAAAATTATATCATTTTATAATTTATATTATAAAATTCGGAGTTATTATTACAAAAATTATCTATGTTTATAAAGATAATTGCGGTGGAATGTTGATGATTACGTTTGGTGGGTGGAAAATGATTTTTTTTTTTTTTTAAATATAATATATCTCTCCCTTTATGTGCAATTTGGTTCCCCAGTTCGGTGGAGGGAATAATAAAAGGCCCACTATCTCTATCTCTTGAGTGGGTGATATTTTGAAAAGACAAAAAAAAATGGTCAGAGATATGTCAATTGTAACGCCCTCAAAAATAAACTCATAATACATAATATTAACATGCGGAATTATAAGGAAATAAAGTATCTTATTCCATTCATCAGAGTACCATGAAATAAAAACATCATAACAAATGCCCTATGGGCTTACATCTTGTCAAGCCAACACTTGGACACAATTCCATGAGTTCTAACTCAAAAACAATTAAAGCCCTAGGCTTGAAAGTTTACAAGTTATTCAAATAAAACAACTAAAACAAATAAAGCAAGTCTTCGAGTCCAAATCCTCACAAGCTAAGTCCTTGGAGGTAATGAACCACCTGAACCTGAAAATGAAGTTCCCATATAGGGTGAGCCACAGCCCAGTAGAAAAATACTAAACCAAGCATAAGAATTAACTAAAGCATTAGCATTCGATACATGGTTAACACAAGATAGTCAATTACATCATTATACAATTTCATGACACTAATGTCTATGACACTTTCACTTTTCATTTATACAAATATGGCTCAGAGCCTGGCCAAATAACTCAACGGGGATAACAATTCAAGTTAAACCTTTCTTATATCATAATGGATACACATGTTGGTGTTGTATCAATATCACATAAACCACTTCCGTACTTCACAAAAATAATGATATACATTTTAGTGCTATATCAAATCAAATAACCAAACACTTCAGTGGACAAGCATATGAGCTGTATCACACTTCAATAGATAAGCATATGAGCTATATCTCTGCAATAGGCGCGCATATGAGCTGCAACCCTGGGTTCATCCCCTATCTTCCATAATCATTAACCGGTTTAGAGGTACATCCCCTATCTTCCCCTAAACCGTGGAGTACATCCCCTATCTCCTCCCATACACAAGTAATGCATATAAACACAAAGTCATATACACAAACAATCAATACATAAATTTAATGTATTATTCCAATCTTTATACACAACGACATGGCCAATTGATTAGTTTCAGTTTTCCCTAATCCACATGCAATGTCTACAACAATCATGACTATCCTCCACCGATAGCCCAAAACAATTATTTCTAAACAAGAAATAAATTCAACAATGAATGTAAATCAACATTCTCATAGGTAAGTATTTAAACTACCCAACTATATCATTAATCTCATAATTTCCCCAACTTCATGAATTAAACCCAATTCTACATTTTTCCTTTAAATTAATTATACAGATTAATCTAAGCCAAAACCCTAAGGTTTCTCCCAAAATTACCAAACTACCCCCACATACCAAAATACCAACACTTAGGATTAACGCGTATAAATGGAGTAGGAAATCCCTACCTCGAAGCAAGAACCCAAAAGAAGAAGACGGAGATGATAGCCCAAACTCCAAAGTGCTCCAAATCGACAACCGTTCAGATTAAATGAAAGCCCTCACTCTCCTCTATCTTATTTGTAAAGCAACTAGGGTAAAAACACACCCTAACTAGATCAAACCTAGGAGAGAAGATGAGTTGGAGAGAGAAAACTCGTAACCTAGGGTTTCTGGATCAAAAAGTTGTAAAAAAAACGTTTTAAAACTGTTGCTGCGTATTTAAACTGGACAGGCTCGCTCGAGCGAAGACATGGTCGCTCGAGCGACCAGACACAAGAAATCCTCGCTCGAGCGAAGAAAAGCTCGCTCGAGCCAAAAACTCGATGCTTCAGGTCTGCAACCCAGAAGCTCGCTCGAGCGAAGGAAAGCTCGCTCGAGCGAAGGAAAACATACACCTCGCTCGCTCGAGCGAAGGAATCTCGCTCGAGCCAAGAAACACATCTCTCAGGTCTATGTACTGGACGCAAAGCTCGCTCGAGCGAAGGAACCCTGGCTCGAGCGAAGAAACAAAAACAATGACCTCGCTCGAGCGAAGAAGAGCTCGCTCGAGCGACCAACCCAAAAACTGGGCAGCAACTCTTGGTTTCAAACCCAACCAACCTGCAACATAATCTGCCCAACATATCCTATAACTCAAAATAAAGGAATTAAAGGACAACAACAACAAATATAATAGCGGAATCCACGGAACGTAAGTCCGGATACAATAATCAAATGGGAAAAAGACCGGGGTCGCTATAACCTCCCCCCTTAAAAGAATTTCGTCCCCGAAATTAAGCATGAGTTTGTAAAAACAAGTTTTTTCTTAATTCCCAATGATATATAAACAATAATCAACAACTTGACCAATATTGGTCACTTCATCTCTTATCAAGAGGCATCTCACAATATGTATAAACCAACATATATTTCAACCTGCATCAATATTATGCATTATTCCTTTCAATGTTAACAAATTCCATATCATATTCAATTTCATGATATAAACAACACATTCAATATACAAATGTTATATTCCACTTCCATAAAAAGGCAAGTTCAAAATGCTAACATTAAATCCAAAACATTCTCAATGTTTTCCAACTTAAGACATATATAAAATTCTCAAGTTCAACAATATTACAAAAATCTATATATAAGATTTCTAATCACTAAACATGTCCGGATATTTCTCACGGACTTCCAATTCACGTTCCCAAGTGGCTTCCTCCACTCCGTGATGCTTCCACAAAACTTTCACCAAAGGGATGGTTTTGCCTCGCAAAACTTGATCCCGCCTATCCAAGACCCGAACCGGTCTCTCCTCATACGAGACATCCTCATCAACAACTAAGTCAGTCCAATCTAGTACATGCGATGGATCCGGCTCATACTTCCGAAGCATACTCACATGAAACACGTCATGAACTCCGGATAACTGCGGTGGCAAAGCTAAACGATAGGCAGCCTCGCCAATCCTCTCAAGGATCTCAAAAGGCCCAATAAACCGAGGGGACAACTTCCCGCTCTTCCCAAACCTCATCAAGCCTCGTTTGGGTGATATCTTCAGAAAGACATGATCACCCACCTCAAACAGTAAAGGTCTCCTCCTACGGTCGGCATAAGATTTCTGACGACTCTGGCTGTAACAAGTCTCTTACGGATAAGCTCAACTTTCTCCGTCGTTTCCCTCACCAACTCCGGACCCAATAGAGGTGCATCACCCACCTCAGCCTAACAAACTGGAGATCTACCCGGTCGGCCATACAAGGCCTCAAACGGTGCCATACCAATACTAGACTGGAAACTGTTGTTGTAGGCAAACTTCACCAATGGCAAGTGCCTCTCCCACGACCCACTGAAATCTAGAACACAACCCCGAAGCATATCCTCAAGGATCTGAATAGTACGCTCGGACTGCCCGTCAGTCTGAGGATGATAAGCCGTGCTAAAGGTCAACTTAGTGCCTAAGGCACTCTGCAAACTCTGCCACAACCTAGCAGTGAAACGAGGATCTCTATCTGAGACGATCGTCACTGGGACCCCGTGCAACCTCACTATGTCCCGAATATATAAGTCGGCAAGATGATCTACCGAATCTCTAACACGCATAGGAATGAAGTGCGCCGACTTCGTCAACCGGTCTACAACCACCCAAATAGCATCACTACCCCGCTGAGTCCTCGGAAGACCCACAACGAAGTCCATAGTGACATGCTCCCACTTCCACTCGGCAATAGGCAAGGGTTGCAACAAACCCGCTGGCCTCTGATGCTCGGCCTTCACTTGCTGACAAGTAAGGCACTTAGACACGAATGCTGCCACATCTCTCTTCATACCCCGCCACCAAAACTGGCGACCCGAATCCCGATACATCTTAGTACCTCCCGGATGCACCGCAAGGCGCGAATGATGAAGCTCTCGGAGTACCTCCTCTCGGCAAGACTCCGGCACAAACAGACGGTCTCGGTATCTCACACTCAAGTCGGGATACACCGTCAAACCTTTCTCAATCTTCCCATTGGAAATCTTCTCTCGGAGAGATTCTACCTCAAGATCACCCCTCTGAGCCTCTAACACTCGAGTCACAAGTGTAGGCTGTGCAACAACAGAAAATAAGGCCGCAGCCTCTACAGATTCGCCCAGATGCAAATCAAACTCCCCAAGTGCACCCAACATCTCCCATTCCCGGATGGCTATACTAGCTAAGTCACCAACAGATTTCCTACTAAGGGCATCGGCCACAACATTGGCCTTCCCCGGATGATAGTGCAACTCGAAGTCATAATCCTCAATGAACTCCATCCACCTCCTCTGCCTCAAATTCAAGTCTTTCTGTGTAAACAGGTATTTCAGACTCTTATGATCCGAGAATACCTCGAACTTCTCACCATAAAGATAATGCCTCCAAATCTTCAAGGCAAAAATCACAGCTGCCAATTCTAAATCATGCGTAGGGTAATTCTGCTCATGAACTTTCAACTGACGTGAACCATAGGCAACCACTTTCCCCTCTTGCATCAACACACAACCCAGACCCTCTCGTGAGGCGTCACAATAGACTGCATAACCCAGCCCTCTCTCCGGAATAATCAGGACTGGAGCGGTGGTCAGTCTAACTTTCAACTCCTGAAACGACTTTTCACAAGTCTCACTCCATACAAATTTGACTCCCTTCCGAGTCAATCTAGTCAACGGTGAAGCTAACCTGGAGAAATCTTTCACAAACCGACGGTAATACCCAGCTAATCCCAGAAAACTGCGGATCTCAAACACACTCTTAGGCTGTGCCCAATCTTACACTGCCTCTGTCTTGGATGTATCAACAGACACCCCTTCCCCCGAAACTACATGGCCTAAGGACTTCACCTCTTCTAACCAGAACTCACACTTCCCGAACTTAGCATAAAGCTTATGGACTCTAAGTAACTCTAGCACCACTCTCAAGTGTTCCTCGTGCTCCTCCCTCGAAGGTGAATAAATCAGAATGTCGTCCACGAAGACGACCACAAAACGATCCAAGAATTCCCGGAAGATCCGGTTCATCAAATCCATAAACACTGCCGGTGCATTGGTGAGCCCAAACGGCATCACCAGAAACTCATAATGACCATACCGCGTACGGAATGCCATCCTAGGAATATCCTCCTCCCTGACTCTCAACTGATGATAACCCGATCTCAAATCTATCTTAGAGAAACAACGGGAACCCTTCAACTGGTCAAACAAATCATCAATACGGGGCATAGGATACTTATTCTTAACCGTAGCCCGATTCAATTTCATGTAATCAATACACAATCTCAAAGCACCACCCTTCTTCTTAGCAAAGAGGGCCGGTGCTCCCCACGGCGAAACACTAGGACGGATATAGCCCTTATCTAACAACTCCTGGAGTTGAACCTTCAACTCAACTAACTCGGCTGGAGCAAAACGGTAAGGTGCCATAGAAATCGGCGCCGTGCCGGGCACTAAATCAATAGAGAACTCAATCTCTCACTGAGGTGGCAAACTAACAAGATCCTCGGGAAAAACGTCCGAATACTCACAAACCACCCTCGGCAACACAATCTGGGTCTCATCACCCTCACTAATCGAAAGACTAGCAAGTAGACCACTAAGCTCACTCCGCCCTCGTGGATCATAACCTGGTGGCAAAACACTACCAACCCGGTCCCCCAGAAAACGAAAACACTCCCCGTTCACGGTACAACAAGTGACCCTCTGACGGTAGCAATCAATAACTGCCCGGTATGATGACAACCAGTCCATACCCAAAATAACATCAAAGCCCTTCATGGGCATAACTACAAAAGAAAATGGGATTCTATGATCATCAACCTCTATATCACAACCCCTAACACCTTGTCTCAAAATCAATTCACCCCCAAGAGGTGACACTACACAAATAGGAGAGGCTAACTGTGCTAACTCCAACTCCAAAACAGATGCAAATGCAGCAGACACAAAGGAATGAGATGCACCCGTATCAATCAAAACATTAGCAACCGAGTTGCAAAACAAGAAGGTACCTCTCACCACCGATGGAGCCGGTACTAGGTCCTGCGCGGTAACAGCATACACGCGCCCAGATGGTCCCTGATCAACCTGCTCACCCCTAGGAGCATAAGACTGCTGCACAGACTGGGACGAAGAAGCCCCCTGATTGGCCCTCGAGGCCTGACCCGACTGAGTTGGCTGCTGACCCTGAGTCTGCCTCAAACCAGATGCACCAGGTGTGCCACCCAACTGCGGGCAATACCTCTTCATGTGCCCTGGCTGACCACACTGATAACACGAGAGCGGCTGGCCTCTACCCTGACTCTGGCTCTGAGATCGAGCCGAAGAAGATGCTGCTCTCTAAACTCCTCCCCTCTGAGGACAAACTGGAGACTTGTGGCCCAGCTGACCACACTTGAAGCAAGTAATGTCTCCCTGACTGCCTTTCCCCGAACTAGCACTCGGCACAGGAAAAGTAGATCTAGAGAAGCTACCCTGAGACTGCTGAGGAGTGAAACCTCTCTGCCTCCTGCCATCACCCTGGCCATCCTGACTCCTCTTGGAGCCTTTCTGCCCTTCCTCCTCCTCCTGCATCATAATCTCAGTATGAGTAGCCGCATCAACCAATCGCCCAAAATCCCGAACTATAGTCGGCACAATCCTCAATTTGAGGCCGCGCCTCAACTTCCTCTCGAACTCAATACACCAGCGCTCCTCAGACGCCACCAACTCAGGTGCGAATCTAGACAAACTAGTAAATGAGGCTTCAAACTTAGCCACTGATGAACTATTCTGCTTCAGCTGGCAGAACTGCTCTCTCAACTTCTCCCTAACTGCTGGAGATAAATACCTCTCCTGGAAAGCATTCACAAACGCCTCCCATGTACCTCCAATACGAGCCTTAATGAATTTCCACCACTGACCCGCATCCCCCTTCAGCTGGTAAGATGCCAAGGTCACCTTCAACCCCTCGTCTTCGATGCCAAGCATCTCAAACGTTTTCGTTGTCAGTTCGAGCCACTCATCAGCCTTAAGCGGCTCTTTAGGATCCCCCAAAAACTCATCCGAATTGGACCGGAAGAACTCCCTCTTCAGAAAAAAAGGTCCTGCATCTGCAGCAACAGCAACCTGGGCTGGATTCGCAGCCCTCAGAATGCCAACAGATGCCTGAAATGCCCCTGCTATCTCCCGAGCCAAAGCACCCAAAGCCTGCTGTCCTACTGGCTCGGCCACATTGGCCTGGTCAACACCCTCCTGAACTACCGGAATCTCTTCTGGCACAGGCACCTCTTGCCTACCCGGCCTACCACGCCTACCGCGTCCTCGTCCTCGTCCTGACATCCTAATACAGGAAACAAAGACGTTAGCACATTAATAAATGTGCCGAAGCTAAACACTCACGTCCTAATGCATTGGACAACAATAATTCACACCACGTAAGCACATAATCACATAAGCACCTACGAATTTCATTCCTGGATAATGATAGTCCCGAGGCGCCACTAAAGTTCCGGTTGGAAACAACATTGATCAAGTGCCTTTCCAACAAGACTTTCAGAGACTCAAGGATCCAATCAATATCTAGAAACTACATTCCATACCCACATAGTCACATAAACATGTTATCATATAAGCATGTAAAATTACACTAAGTCTCTATCAAACGAGACGAACCCATTGTGATACTAATCACTTCCCACGTACCCAAAGTATTCAAACCCGGTACGCTCTGATACCAAGTTGTAACGCCCTCAAAAATAAACCCATAATACATAATATTAACATGCGGAATTATAAGGAAATAAAGTATCTTATTCCATTCATCAGAGTACCATGAAATAAAAACATCATAACAAATGCCCTATGGGCTTACATCTTGCCAAGCCAACACTTGGACACAATTCCATGAGTTCTAACTCAAAAACAATTAAAGCCCTAGGCTTGAAAGTTTACAAGTTATTCAAATAAAACAACTAAAACAAATAAAGCAAGTCTTCGAGTCCAAATCCTCACAAGCTAAGTCCTTGGAGGTAATGAACCACCTGAACCTGAAAATGAAGTTCCCATATAGGGTGAGCCACAGCCCAGTAGAAAAATACTAAACCAAGCATAAGAATTAACTAAAGCATTAGCATTCGATACATGGTTAACACAAGATAGTCAATTACATCATTATACAATTTCATGACACTAATGTCTATGACACTTTCACTTTTCATTTATACAAATATGGCTCAGAGCCTGGCCAAATAACTCAACGGGGATAACAATTCAAGTTAAACCTTTCTTATATCATAATGGATACACATGTTGGTGTTGTATCAATATCACATAAACCACTTCCGTACTTCACAAAAATAATGATATACATTTTAGTGCTATATCAAATCAAATAACCAAACACTTCAGTGGACAAGCATATGAGCTGTATCACACTTCAATAGATAAGCATATGAGCTATATCTCTGCAATAGGCGCGCATATGAGCTGCAACCCTGGGTTCATCCCCTATCTTCCCATAATCATTAACCGGTTTAGAGGTACATCCCCTATCTTCCCCTAAACCGTGGAGTACATCCCCTATCTCCTCCCATACACAAGTAATGCATATAAACACAAAGTCATATACACAAACAATCAATACATAAATTTAATGTATTATTCCAATCTTTATACACAACGACATGGCCAATTGATTAGTTTCAGTTTTCCCTAATCCACATGCAATGTCTACAACAATCATGACTATCCTCCACCGATAGCCCAAAACAATTATTTCTAAACAAGAAATAAATTCAACAATGAATGTAAAATCAACATTCTCATAGGTAAGTATTTAAACTACCCAACTATATCATTAATCTCATAATTTCCCCAACTTCATGAATTAAACCCAATTCCACATTTTCCCCTTAAATTAATTATACAGATTAATCTAAGCCAAAACCCTAAGGTTTCTCCCAAAATTACCAAACTACCCCCACATACCAAAATACCAACACTTAGGATTAACGCGTATAAATGGAGTAGGAAATCCCTACCTCGAAGCAAGAACCCAAAAGAAGAAGACGGAGATGATAGCCCAAACTCCAAAGTGCTCCAAATCGACAACCGTTCAGATTAAATGAAAGCCCTCACTCTCCTCTATCTTATTTGTAAAGCAACTAGGGTAAAAACACACCCTAACTAGATCAAACCTAGGAGAGAAGATGAGTTGGGAGAGAGAAAACTCGTAACCTAGGGTTTCTGGATCAAAAAGTTGTAAAAAAAACGTTTTAAAACTGTTGCTGCGTATTTAAACTGGACAGGCTCGCTCGAGCGAAGACATGGTCGCTCGAGCGACCAGACACAAGAAATCCTCGCTCGAGCGAAGAAAAGCTCGCTCGAGCCAAAAACTCGATGCTTCAGGTCTGCAACCCAGAAGCTCGCTCGAGCGAAGGAAAGCTCGCTCGAGCGAAGGACTCGAAACCATACACCTCGCTCGCTCGAGCGAAGGAATCTCGCTCGAGCCAAGAAACACATCTCTCAGGTCTATGTACTGGACGCAAAGCTCGCTCGAGCGAAGGAACCCTGGCTCGAGCGAAGAAACAAAAACAATGACCTCGCTCGAGCGAAGAAGAGCTCGCTCGAGCGACCAACCCAAAAACTGGGCAGCAACTCTTGGTTTCAAACCCAACCAACCTGCAACATAATCTGCCCAACATATCCTATAACTCAAAATAAAGGAATTAAAGGACAACAACAACAACTATAACAGCGGAATCCACGGAACGTAAGTCCGGATACAATAATCAAATGGGAAAAAGACCGGGGTCGCTATATCAACAATTATTCACAACCTCCTCTCTCTATCTCTCGGCTCTGTCTTCTCTCTCCCTTCCTTTCTTTTCCTCCATTTTTGCACAAGCTTTAGGCTTAGAGTGAGAGTATTTAGAGTGAGATTTTGCAAAAGTATTGTAAATGAAAGTTGTAGAGCTCGTCGTAATCTTTGCAATGGTGTTCACGGATTCATGATCGGGCGACGTTTGCATTTTCAGATTTATTTTTCTTCATATTTGAGGTAGGGATTTTCTTCATATTTTTACATTAAAGCTATGTTGGGATTACTTTGAGAAAATATATCATTATAAGAGGTATTGCATATAGGTATATTTTCAGATTTTTGTTTGGTAATTTTTGGAAGAAAAATTATGTTGAAATGTTAAGAATGTTGATATATTGAGATTGATTTAAAAAACATCATTTTGTGTTGTTAATTTTGTAAAAGAAATCTGAAAATAGAATTTAATAGTTGTATGGATTATATCTACATCATATTATGGTTAGATAATTTATTTTGAGGAACTAAGGTTGAAATATTTATCTCATTCTTGAGTTTTGAAATTTATTTTTGAGAAAAATAAATTGATATTGAGGAATATTGTATAAAGTGTTAAGTAGAGATTTTTCCTACACTTCTTTATGCACTTTTGCTTGATTATATGAGTTTAGAGTTGTATATAATTTAATTAGAATTTTTGGAAAATTTGTGTTTTATTTGCTTCAAAGAGAAAATTTGAAGAAAATAAAAAGTTGATGCCCAAATTGCGAAAGTGTAAACTTGGAATATGTTTGTAAGATTATGAAAGAGTAATGTTTTTAATTTGAACAAAAACGGATTTCGATTCGATTTCTCTCTTATCTTGTTTAGTTAAGTTATATAAAAGAAAAGAAAATAAATTATATAATGTTATATTACCAAATTAATATTTTTATAAGTGTCAAGTCTTTTTATTTATTTTATATCTGTGGGGATATAGTTTGGAAATACTTTCTAGATCCTGTGGGATGCTCTTGATTCTCAGCTAATCACCTGAAAAGGAATAAACACTCCGGTCGATGGTGCCAAAATTAGCACTCTAACGGATAAGTCAGTGTATACTCTCTTGGTTGCTTGTATCTCAAGTTAATCCTATTTTTTCTCACATACTTTTTCTTAGCTGATGTTCTTCTTATTTATAGTCGTCCTTGATATTGATGGCTGGGCCCACCCTTCGACCAACGAATAATTGCTTATTCGGCTATTCTATCCTACCTATTCGTACTCGGCCCAGTTTACAATTGATTCTATGGCCAATCTGGATATTCGGCCTCTGTCCCTCCAGGATAAAGCTGTATAGTACGTAACTTGATTTCTTTCTTTAAACTAAATCGGCTTCCCTACGTAGTAATATTATTCGGCTCCCACAATTGCCCCCCAAACATCCTATTAATGTCAGTTATTTGGCATGTTTGGTCTTTGGACTTAGGGTAAAAAAAAATAAGGCGGTTTTCCTTGTTCCAATGCAAGCGTCAGAACGCCTACTCTTTTTAGGAATGATTAGAATCTCCCGCCCCTTCGTACGCTTCACTTATTTAATATGATTTGAAACCGTGTTGTCTCTTCGTTTGTATGCTTTTTTGAATACACAAGGTTTCTCGTTGCCTATCAGTTCACCTCCATCGCTTCACGTCCTCTGCAACTTTTTTTCGTCCTTCATTGTCCTCCTTATTTCTTGTAAGTCTTTCTCTCTCCCATTTTGACTCCCATTTCCTTGTTTGTTTTCTAGAGTGTCCACTTTACTAGCTATGATGGCGAAACATTTGAGAGCCCATCTTTTTGCGGATCGAGTCTCTGGTTTCCGTCGCCATTTTTCCATCCCCAACGATGTCAATCTGTCACTCTTGGCAGAGAGCGTAGTTGACACAGAGAGGACTGATGAGAGTACAATCGTCTTCCCTCTCCTGTCAATCGCTGAAGGCGCAGCCCGTTTCACCCTTCATCCATTTTTGAGGGCTGTCTTTCGCCATTGGGGTTTAATCCCTTCTCAGCCGAACGTAAATTTTTACCGAATAATAATGGGAACTTTAGAACTAAACCGGCGCCTTAGGCTTAACCTTGGAATCCATGCTATTCGGCATTGTTATGCCTTGGCCAAATCCTCTGACCGGCAGGGGCGCTACTTCCTTAGGGCCAAGGACACCGACCATCATTTGGTGACTATGCTTGCCAGCTCTGGCAAGCGTGTTGATGATGTCATGGTTGTTGTCCGCGGCAACTAGGAATTCGGCGAAGGCGAAGATCGCCTAGATCCAGTGCCCAGGCGAAGAGGAGAACATGGTGACTGTTTAACCTCCCACGAATTTTATTAAGTATTTACCTGGTTCAAATTCTACGTACTTACCATTTTATTTATACAGGAAATGATTTGAAAAAGGTTCTCGTCTCGACCGACGACGCTATACTTGCGCAGATCAGAACGGCACTCCAATTCTTTGGCCGTCCGAATCTCCAGAAGCAAGGGAGGGCGGCCTACATTCTTCTGAGATACAAGCCGACTTACGCTACTTTTTCGACCGCAGACAACATTCCGGTTCCGAGGGGTGAACAGCACCTTACGGCGCTTATTTTTCCGAGCTTCAAGAACCTTAGGCAAATTTGTCTTGAAGTTTCAGATTCAAAGCCAGCGGACGAACAAGCAGTCGGAGGAGTCGCTGAGCAGCCGAATCAACCCTCCTTGGACAGGTCTGACAGACTAGAGGAGGAGGTTGATGCGACACTAAATTTGACTTTTGAAAAAGCCAGCCTCAATCCTCCATCCACTTCTGGCCGAGCGGACATATCCTTCGAAGATATTTTCACCGACTTAGGTGACCTACCCAGCTCATATCCTAATAACATGGCTGGAGAGTCGCTTACTCAAATGGTCAGGCGGAAAAACGCCGAGAGAATGGCTACCTGTAGGGAGCCGAAGCCGAGCGAACTGAACCTCCACCCTCTCCACCCGACGTTAGGGCAGAATGTCCTCCACCTGTCCCTGTTGAGAAGACAGTTCAGACTGATGTGACCGAAACGGAACCTGTTGTCGATCAACAGGAGGGTCAAGTGACGGAGCATAGGGGGAAAAACATCCGGCTAAACACGATGCCGATTATTCGAAAAACCTAGTGGATAAACAGCCACGCGTGGAAGAATCGAACCTGGTTGTGCCGTTTACAATAGAACCAAGGATAAAGAACGTGCCGGTTGTTTCTAATGCATCAGCCATAAAAGACGCCATTATGGCCTTGAGCTTGGCCTCCTCCATTTCTCTGTCGGTTGACAGAGCAACCTTCAGAGCAAAACTAGTGTAGTTGTTCATATTTGATAAAATGTGAAATATGATTGGTTTTTAAATGTTGGGAGTCATGGGAGATTCTAAGTTATAGTTATATGTTGGATTATATACCCATGTTGTTATCTTTTAATTAATATGTTAGAGATGACTATTTTGGCCATCGGTGAAAATCTACCATGTTGCATTTAAATGAGGATTTTGATCAAAATGGTAATATTTAATAAGTAGGGATTTTCTTTGAGTTATATATATATATATATATATATATATATTTGCAAGATCTAAATGATTTTAGAAATTATCCTTTGATTTGTTTGAAAAATAGATTGTTGATTCAAGAAGGTGAATGATTTTGAAAGTGGGTTTACTTTCTTTTTCCTTCTAAAAATAGAAATTTATATTTGTGAATTATGTTGATGAAAGAAAAATGTTTTGGTGAGATCTTCTCAAATATTTGAAGATGAATGGTTTTGGTAAGAAAACCTAAAAATTGGGGATTTTAAGAAAGATGTTGAAAATCTTTGGAATATGTTGTTATATTTATTTTGTGTGCCAAAATAAATGATGTTTGAAAATTGTTTAGTTATTTCATGAAAATGATGGTTTTCCATAGAATAAGATAATTGTTGAGGTTTTGGAAATGTTTGAAATGTGGGAATTATGTTATCCCTTGGCGAATTGAAGTAAATGTATTTATTCATCTTGTGAAATTGTATTGAAAAGAGAAATGGAAGTTTTGATCACAATGGAAATATTGTGTGGAATAATGGAAAATGGATAAAATGTTGCATTGCATTTGTTGATACATTGGCATATCAATTCATTGAAAATGAAGAACTTTGAAAGTTGATTTGAAAACTTTGCATTGAGAAAGGCATGTTGAGAAAAGTTTTCATGAAATGGTTTTGGGGTAAATACGGTGGTAAGTCTTGATAGATAGTGTGGATTATAGGTGTCCAGCCTTCCGGTTGCGATCGGTAAAAATGACAAGTTAAAGGTGTCCGGCCTTCCGGTTGCGATCGGTAAAAATGACAAGTTAAAGGTGTCCAGCCTTCCAGTTGCGATTGGTAAAAATGACAAATTGATAGTACTTGTATAGTCTACTTGCAGACACTGATCTAGGGATTACCAGAGTTGTATTTACCGCCCCTTGAAATAAATTGTTAAGTTTTGAACAATTGAAATTGTATGACATCGTTGAGCATGTTGGTTTTCAAAGAATGAAAATGTGATTTATCTTCAAAAAGGACATAGTATGGCATATGCATTCATCTCATAAGATTGTATAAAAATGGATTTGATGAATTGTTTAATTATTTGATTCAATTCATAATGAGATAATTGAATAGATTAAAAGAATGTCATGTTACTATTAAAGCATGTTTATTTATTTAAGTTGACTGGTTGGGATTAATCAAATAATAAAATATGGATTTTTTTTTTTTGAGATTATGTGATAAAACCTTATGATTTTGACATGATATGATTTCACGAATATATATGAGTATCTTTGTACTCTCACATCCTTTAATGTTTTAATATGAGATTGCTCGGTGAGTTTTGCTCACCCCCTGCCTGTACATGTGTACAGGGAATGCTTTTCGGAATTGAAGATCAAACAATGGGTTTTACCATTTCATAAGTGTAATGTAGAAACGGATTGTACTACTTCATTTGTTGTTTGGCTGAGTGCTATCTTTTTGTAAAGAGTAGTGTTCTCTCTCTTATTGTAAGCCTCAGGGCATTTCTTTTATTTGTATGTAAATGTCATTGATGTATAACGAGAGGGAATATGTATATTTAATTATTCATCATTTCATCAAATGATGAAATGTTATTTGTAAATGGACTTAATTAATGAATATTGGTAAGGTTATCCGAGTAATAAAATATGGGGCGTGACAACTTGGTATCAGAGCGAACCGGGTTTGAATATCTTGGCTTGTGGGAAGTGGTTTTGACCACAGTTGGGTTTACCTCGGGATTGTGAGTGACGTTTGCATTCTATGTGATAACATGCTTATGTGCTAAGATGTTATATGTTTATTTGGGCATGGGGTTGAGTCTCGAGGATGTTGTGTCGGGTCCAGAAATTTTCTTAGAAATCTCATTGGAAATGCGCCTGATCAACGTGATTTCTAATAAGAAGTCTAAAAGAATTTCTAGAACGACTAACCATCTTCGTAGTGGCAACCCGTTATTTGTTATGTAGTTATGTGATTTTATGCTACTTGATGTGCATATGTTGAGTTTCGTGTTAGAACATGAGAATGTACCTTAATGGGAGGTATTGATGCTAAATGTTATGAATGGTATATGTATGACCTTGCATGATTGTGAAATTGTTCTATTTACTTGGGTATGTGTGGAGTTGTTCCTGAAGCTTGGGTTGTATACCCTTGCGTGTATTTGGGAAGAGGCGTGGCCTTGTCATGGTAAAGATTATAAATGGTGGTAAGGGGTGTAATTCCCAAAAGAGATTGACTGTTTTGAGATTTGGTTGTAAAATCTATAAAGTGCAAACTATATAAGGTTTAAAGATGAGATTTGGAACGGACAATATGCAAAATTGTTGTTACCTTTATTTATTTAATTATTTTGTCCCTGGGTGTCAAGGGAGGGAGTGCCCAACACTTGTTGGTAATAGAATTATCCTAAAGGGAATGAGTTGTGTTCTGAATCACGGTTGCATTCAGGGTGGATCTTGTGAGTCACTGTAATACTAGTGTGAAGTTTGTGTTGTAACTCGGAGAAAATGTCTTAGAAGTTAAGTTGAATTAACTTTTATCTTGAAGGTCATGTATAGCTTGGATGTTTACCTAGTTGTGGTGAGTCTTGCTTAGACTTAAGGTATGTTGTTGAGATCATTTTGAAAACCCTACATTGGAGTGGAACTATTAATGTTGATTTGTAGCCATGTTGATGGAAATCCTAGTTCGTTGTCTGAATTGATTTTATTTCGTTTGGGGTATGGGTTATGGCATCACCCTAGTGTTGGTTGAGTGTTGTTCGTCTTGTGACGGTTGGCGGTCACTTTTTGAGTTGGTGGTTAGTGCTTTTGAAGATGTATTATTTCATTTTGTTAAGGTTTCGGAATAGTAATAGTTGTTTTGGCCTTGGGATGCATTGTGCATTAGGCGATGGAGATAGTTCGTTGAAGTTGGGTTATCACCAATAAGGTATGGTGTCTTAGTAATTTGAGGAGTCATTTTGCCAAAATTTTTGCTATGCTTGAAGAATTAGATCCTATTTTGTTGCTTTGGGTTATTGATGTGAATAGAAGAATCATTTAAAGGTTTATACTAGTAAGGGCTTATACAATCAATTGTGGTGCAAAATAATGGTTTGGTTCATTACCGGTGTTACTAGAAGATGGCTTATGTAGTAGTCAAAGGAATTTTGTTGATGTATTAATAAGTACCAGAGTGAGTTTCTGGGCGACTGTAGAATGTATTACATTACTTGAGTTTAATTTCGAGGACGAAATTTCTCTAAGGAGGGTAGGTTGTAATCACCTAGAATTTTTTTTTTTTAAATAGTCAGTGCATAATTTAATTGAGCAAATTTTTGAATTTGAGTGCTGTGTAAATTCTGTCCGAAAACAGTTCGGTTTTGTATTTTTTAAAAATAGTTACCGGTCTCAGAAAATTATGAACTTTTTGTATGTTGTTCACATACGAGTCTAGCACGTCGAGTAAAAATTTTAGGATTTATTGATGAGTATTTATTTTATGAAAATTCACGGACTGATTGGTGTTCAGTTTAATTTACAGCAAAATTTGAAAGTGAGTTTTGGATGTTTGGTCCTTTTTAATTATATGATTGGTAGTAACCACCTTGGGAGTTGCTATTATTTATTATATAGGGTTATAATAAATATTTAAAAGTTAAATTTATGGTGTGTACCATACGGTGTAAAATTATCTATTTTATAAAGAATGAAACATGTATGTATTGTGAAATGAGCAAAATATTATATTTTGTGGTGTACAAAAGTATTATATTTTTGTGGTGAGAAAAATTATATCATTTTATAATTTATATTATAAAATTCGGAGTTATTATTACAAAAATTATCTATGTTTATAAAGATAATTGTGGTGAAATGTTGATGATTATGTTTGGTGGGTGAAAAATGATTTTTTTTTTTTTTAAATATAATATATCTCTCCCTTTATGTGCAATTTGGTTCCCCAGTTCGGTGGAGGGAATAATAAAAGGCCCACTATCTCTCTCTCTTGAGTGGGTGATATTTTGAAAAGACAAAAAAAAAAATGGTCAGAGATATGTCAACAATTATTCACAACCTCCTCTCTCTATCTCTCGGCTCTGTCTTCTCTCTCCCTTCCTTTCTTTTCCTCCATTTTTGCACAAGCTTTAAGTTTAGAGTGAGAGTCTTTAGAGTGAGATTTTGCAAAAGTATTGTAAATGAAAGTTGTAGAGCTCGTCGTAATCTTTGCAATGGTGTTCACGGATTCATGATCGGGCGACGTTTGCATTTTCAGATTTATTTTTCTTCATATTTGAGGTAGGGACTTTCTTCATATTTTTACATTAAAGCTATGTTGGGATTATTTTGAGAAAATATATCATTATAAGAGGTATTGCATATAGGTATATTTCCAGATTTTTGTTTGGTAATTTTTGGAAGAAAAATTATGTTGAAATGTTAAGAATGTTGATATATTGAGATTGATTTAAAAAAAATCATTTTGTGTTGTTAATTTTGTAAAAGAAATTTGAAAATAGAATTTAATAGTTGTATGGATTATATCTACATCATATTATGGTTAGATAATTTATTTTGAGGAACTAAGGTTGAAATATTTATCTCATTCTTGAGTTTTGGAATTTATTTTTGAGAAAAATAAATTGATATTGAGGAATATTGTATAAAGTGTTAAGTAGAGATTTTTCCTACACTTCTTTATGCACTTTTGCTTGATTATATGAGTTTAGAGTTGTATATAATTTAATTAGAATTTTTAGAAAATTTGTGTTTTATTTGCTTAAAAGGGAAAATTTGAAGAAAATAAAAAGTTGATGCCCAAATTGCGAAAGTGTAAACTTGGAATATGTTTGTAAGGTTATAAAAGAGTTATGTTTTTAATTTGAACAAAAACGGATTTCGATTCGATTGGTTTTGAAATTTTTACCGGTTTGTGGCCAAAAGAGCATTTTTAAAGAAAACAAAGGGATTACGTTTAACTTTTGGGGCTTTCAATCCAAATAGGATGTCATAGTTGAATAATGCTTGGAGAATGAGTTTGGAAAGAAAATGATATTTTCTTGGGCACTGACGGTATTATGTTACTTAATGTATTTATTGGAATAAAACCGACACGGTTAGAAATAGACCTTGAGAGGTTACCGGACATGATTGTGATATGAAAACTAGTGTAGTTGTTCATATTTGATAAAATGTGAAATATGATTGGTTTTTAAATGTTGGGAATCACGGGAGATTCTAAGTTATAGTTATATGTTAGATTATATACCCATGTTGTTATCTTTTAATTAATATGTTAGAGATGACTATTTTGGCCATCGGTGAAAATCTATCATGTTGCATTTAAATGAGGATTTTGATCAAAATGGTAATATTTAATAAGTAGGGATTTTCTTTGAGTTATATATATATATATATATATATTTGCAAGATCTAAATGATTTTAGAAATTATCCTTTGATTTGTTTGAAAAATAGATTATTGATTCAAGAAGGTGAATGATTTTGAAAGTGGGTTTACTTTCTTTTTCCTTCTAAAAATAGAAATTTATATTTCCGAATTATGTTGATGAAAGAAAAATATTTTGGTGAGATCTTCTCAAATATTTGAAGATGAATGGTTTTGGTAAGAAAACCTAAAAATTGGGGATTTTAAGAAAGATGTTGAAAATCTTTGGAATATGTTGTTATATTTATTTTTTGTGCCAAAATAAATGATGTTTGAAAATTGTTTAGTTATTTCATGAAAATGATGGTTTTCCATAGAATAAGATAATTGTTGAGGTTTTGGAAATGTTTGAAATGTGGGAATTATGTTATCCCTTGGCGAATTGAAGTAAATGTATTTATTCATCTTGTGAAATTGTATTGAAAGGAGAAATGGAAGTTTTGATCACAATGGAAATATTGTATGGAATAATGGAAAATGGATAAAATGTTGCATTGCATTTGTTGATACATTGGCATATCAATTCATTGAAAATGAAGAACTTTGAAAGTTGATTTGAAAACTTTGCATTGAGAAAAGCATGTTGAGAAAAGTTTTCATGAAATGGTTTTGGGGTAAATACGGTGGTAAGTCTTGACAGGTAGTGTAGATTATAGGTGTCCAGCCTTCCGGTTGCGATCGGTAAAAATGACAAGTTAAAGGTGTCCGGCCTTCCGGTTGTGATCGGTAAAAATGACAAGTTAAAGGTGTCCGACCTTCCGGTTGCGATCTGTAAAAATGACAAGTTAAAGGTGTCCAGCCTTCTAGTTGCGATTGGTAAAAATGACAAATTGGTAGTACTTGTACAGGCTACTTGCAGACACTGACCTAGGGATTACCAGAGTTGTATTTACCGCCCCTTGAAATAAATTGTTAAGTTTTGAACAATTGAAATTGCATGACATCATTGAGCATGATGGTTTTCAAAGAATGAAAATGTGATTTATCTTCAAAAAGGATATAGTATGGCATATGCATTTATCTCATAAGATTGTATAAAAGTGGATTTGATGAATTGTTTAATTATTTGATTCAATTCATAATGAGATAATTGAATAGATTAAAAAGAATGTCATGTTACTATTAAAGCATGTTTATTTATTTAAGTTGACTGGTTGGGATTAATCAAATAATAAAATATGGATTTTTTTTTTTTGAGATTATGTGATAAAACCTTATGATTTTGACATGATATGATTTCACGAATATATATGAGTATCTTTGTACTCTCACATCCTTTAATGTTTTAATATGAGATTGCTCGGTGAGTTTTGCTCACCCCCTACCTGTACATGTGTACAGGGAATGCTTTTCGGAATTGAAGATCAAACAATGGGTTTTACCATTTTATAAGTGTAATGTAGAAACGGATTGTACTACTTCATTTGTTGTTTGGCTGAGTGCTATCTTTTTGTAAAGAGTAGTGTTCTCTCTTTTATTGTAAGCCTCAGGGCATTTCTTTTATTTGTATGTAAATGTCATTGTTGTATAACGAGAGGGAATATGTATATTTAATTATTCATCATTTCATCAAATGATGAAATGTTATTTGTAAATGGACTTAATTAATGAATATTGGTAAGGTTATCCGAGTAATAAAATATGGGGCGTGACAGGGTTCTCATCATCATCATCATCAACATCAACATCAACATCAATAACAAGTTTTGAACATATTACCAATTCAAATTTTGAACATCTTTTATGGTTTGTTTAAAAAAAAAAAAATTATTTGTTGCAATATGTATCATCGACAACAACAAATTAATATTGAAAAAATCTGAAAATATGGAGAAAAATAATATTGAGTTTCATTACCACCACCACCACACAGGGACGGACGCAGGATTCTAATATCGGGGGGTGAGTATATATGCAATCAAAAAATTTGTAATGAGCATGTGATATACAATATCAATTTCTACCCAAATATCACAAAAATATAATTAGATGTTTCCATTCATCACATATAATTACAAAGTATTATCAAAATACAATTGGATATGTTCTAGTAAATCCATATTAATTTTCAAAAAAGCAACTATTTGCTTTACATATCTACTTAGGCGTCTAAAGTTGTGTTCGACGTTCTTTCATAATATAAAAGGCATCTATGATAGAATCTACATCAAAATCTCGAGCAATGTCTTTGTCAACATATGTTAACAAGTAGGTTGAAAGAAAATCATCCTTTATCCTGTTGCGCAATCTAGTCTTTACAATTTTCATGGCTGAAAATGCACGTTCTGTTGTCGCCATAGAAATTGAAGAAAATGCACCCTTGACCACGAATATTTTGTATGTTCTGTGAGTTCTTTTCCAAGCTTTCATATCATTTACACACACACACACACACAGAGTAAAGTGGAGAAAGGGGCTTAAACAATTAGGTTAATAAGAATTTGGGGACATTTTCAAGCGTGGGACAGGTTTGTCACGACCCAAATCCGCCTCTATAGGTTTAGCGTCATGACCGGCTAGTAATCCGAGATTATCAAAGACCTGCTTATCAGTAATACAATAATAGGGGCTGGCGGAAGCTTATGAATAATAAAATATAACGTCTAATGAGCTGTAAGGACTAATATGTAACAAAACAACTTTCATATATGTATATACACATCAGTCCAAGCATCAAGCTTATATACAAAAATACAACATAATTAGGGATTAAATCCCATTAACAAAACCAGTCTTAACTTCATATATGAAAACATTTAGAACTAGTCTCAGTGACGTTCAAAACAAAAGGGTAAACTCTAAATTGCCCATGAAACCTTGAAGCTTGTCTCAGTAGGAGCCTCAAAGTGAGGCACAAAAGTTAACTTGACAAAACAAAGTTTAGGTTGACGCCACTAAGTTCACTCTTGCACTTGATCACCTACATATAAATATAAAATAATGAGCTAGAACCTAGTGAATAACAAATGTGTAAAGAAGTTAAGAATGATATCCTTTACAGTCTTTGAAACAATCGATTAGCATTAGAACACTTCAATCACTATCATTTGTCAATTAATAGTCCAATTCAATCGATCCAATCAATCATATTTTTATAGGTCATACGTAGCAGATCCAATAGCAACAATACACTAGGTCTTAAAAGATCGAACAATCAATTGATGGCTATCAAAAAATAACACTAGTTCCAAGATTTAGAACTGACAGAGATCTCTGTAATAATAGCAATATCAATAACAATAACGATAACACTACGCTATAGATGCCACGAATACAATTCAAAAGAGGATCATCATTCAATCGATAGAAAGTAACTGTTTAGAAACAATATAATTTATCATTCAAAAAAGAAATGCAATTTGAATATATCTTTACAATATTGTTACTCACAGTTGGCTCCTTGAAGCATGTGATCACAATGTGGCGTCTAACCTACACAAATACATTCAAGCACAATATCTCAAAACATGTTCAATTCATTTAGTCGGTTCTTAAACCTATTCAATTCATTTGGTACTTGTTCGTTCGATTATTTCTATTCGTTCTTTAATTTCCAAATCTTAATGCAAAAACCTCTTTAATTTGTCAAGACCAGAGCTATAATTTCATGAATATAATGATTCAAAACTTTTCTTCATTTTTCTTACAAAATATGAAATTAAAGCTACAAGGCTCTTAGAAAAATATCTACATATATGAAATTCAAATTAAGATCAAACTAATTCTTGATTGTCAAATTCAAGTTATAATTTATTTCTTAATTTGTCTAATTTTAGATTTAATTCATTTTTTCCGTGTCAAATCCAATTTCAAACCCACAAATTTTAAAACATGAATTAAACTTTCAAAACTCTTGAAAAATTCATAATGTATGTACAATTGAAACTCAATTTCATGTTAAGACAACTAAATGCAAACTCAAAGTGATTAATTTTTAAGTTAATTTCTATAAATTTGAACCTAATTCCATTGCATGGATCAGATCTTCAATACATAGTTGTTGCATGTAAATTTTATAACACAATTCAAGAATGATTCTCAAAATTAAACTCAAACTTAATAAATTTAAAGAATCATAACTCATAATCTTTAACCTAACTTAATTTTACATGCAAAACCCAATTCCTATCAATTTATATAATTGTCCCTCAAATCTTCATTTTTAATCCTCTCAAAATCCATCTTAAATCAATTTATGTCTAGATTATTTAAACAATACTAGGAAGATGATGAAATTTCTTATCTGAAGATGAATTTTTCACAATTTTAAACTTAAATTTTGATATCCCATAAGGCTTTCTTCTTCCATTTTCTTTCTTCCTCTCGATTTCTCTCAGCCGTGCTCTGTCTTTCTTTTTCTTTGTTTCTAGCAGATTGAAGGCCCAGCAGATTGAAGGCCACCTCTGATATCATTCATCATCTTTTCCTTATTATTTTATTTTATTCATTTAGTGGGACACTTGTCCTTATTATATGAATCCATGTGGTGGTGTATTAACTCTTTCTTTAACTAATTAATCTTACTTAGTATACTTAAGTGAGATTGATCTTTGATTACAATTAGCTTAATTAACCATCTCTTAATTTTAATTAGTTATGTAAAATTTTAACCCAATTAATCATGACTACGTACAAATCTCACATAATTTTAATTAGTCTAATTGATTTCAATAAATATCTAATCAAATCATAATTAAGTTGATCAGTCTGAATTAGAATTTTAATCATACTTCCAAAAAGCTCCAAATGTCCAATTAAACTCATTACCATTCTCAATTTTGGTTTCTCACATCATTAAGGCCTTTAATTTTGGATTAAACCCAAAATTTCTATCAATAAATTACATTTCAAAATTGGACAACTCATAGTTACATTTAATTCATAATAACCACAATTCTCAATCCTCATAATTAATTACCTTAATTAACTCCAATTCGGACCTAATTAATCGAATCTCAATTTTACTAAACTGAATCGAATATATAATTAAACTCCCAAATGGGTCCGTAATTAAAATTAAATTTATTCAACTTCTTAATTTCACTTTCTTAAGCCATTTGAACTCTTAATTTCTAATTCCAAAATAAATCTTTAATAATATACGAATCAGATTCTATAATTTTCATAAATCCCAAATTAAATTAGGATAACAACTAATTAAAATCCAAAATCTCCTTAATTAACCAAATATAAAATATTATACATGACGGGATAGTCACAAGGTTACACGCGAGTAGTATTTTTTTTTTATTATTATTATTTAGTTATAACCAAACAATTAAAAATTTTGGGCCCTAATTAGACAAAAAAAACTTTAACATATTAACAAATAAATTCTCAATTATTTTAACATTACTAAATTTAAAATAAAAAGTAATTATACTTAAAAAATTATTATTATTATTATTATTATTATTATTATCAAAAAAATAATTAAAATTTTAAATTTTAAAGTGGAAAATTTAGGAAGTGGCGATTCTTAAATTTTTTGCAAAAACTTTGAACTAGCGAACCTAAGTAATTTAAAAATATTTTTAATTTTAATACTATATCTAGGGGGTTTTTTCAAAACTTTGGGGGGGGCGGTTGCCCCTGCCAGCCCCTCTCGGTCCATCCCTGTATATATATATACGATTGGCACACACAATACATGTGTAAGTTAAATAAATAAAAATAAAATAAAATAAAATATTTAACATTAATTAATTATAATATCGAGTGATAAAAGCCTTATTTATTAAATTTTTTATCTTAAATTCAAGTCCGGTCCCTCCTCTTCTGCAACCTTTTTTAATTTTTGTTTTTAATTAGTAACTGAACACGTAACATAGATAGAGACAATTTCAAGACACCGATCTAGTGCCCACATATATAATAGCATAGATATATATATACACACACACACTTTCAGTTGATTTCATAAGTTGTTTGAGCAACTTCAATGGTGCAGCAGTTCATTTCAGAGGAGTATTAAGGTTGATAAAATATTGATAAAATATTTCCCCCTTTGCGCACCCAATGCCAGTGGATTGGTCAAAGTAAATGTTTATGATCGGAAATTAGATGGTAATGACAGTCTACAGACGTGATTTCTTTTCCCTGTGGATTGTCAATGCGAGTTAGTTTGTTATGGAAATAGTTATTGTTCAATTAACGATAAACAGGTGCCATGGATGGTGAAGTATCGACTTGAAAATTCGAATATTAAAAAGGAGATTACGTATTGTAAAATGAAGGGGTATTTGAAGTATTCTACGAGTGACATGTCAAAAGATTCGCAAATGAGGGCCCCATCTATTGTTGTGTTATCTAAAAAATATACTAATGATAATGTTGATGTTTGGCATTGTGCCCCAACGAAGGTCATTCCGATTCTAACACGGACACAATGGTGGGAGAGAGACAGTTCGCGTCGAGTAGGATCAGCAACGGATCTAGAGGATTGGCAGCAGATCTCGATAAACTTTTGGTAGCTCTCAAACGGCGGTGAGGCCGCTGGCTCCGATGATTAGACTTCACCATAGAAGAAGGAGACGATGGGCCTGCAGCGGAGACGGTGGTTGTGGGCTACGACAAAGACGATGGAGGAGCTAGGTAGGGAGAGAAATGAGAGGGTTTTAAAGAGAGAGAAAGCGAGATGAGAAGTAGGGCAAGGAAGAGAAAGATGAGGAGACTTGTTTGTTTCTAGCGTAACGTGTTTTTCTGTACAAAATATTTTAAATTGTGAATTTTAAATTAAAAAAAAAATCCACAATTAAATTTATGAATCAAGTGCCCTTTTTTAATTTGTCCTATTATAATTTGTAGGGAAGTATTACTATTTAACTTATCTATTCTACTTTTTCAATATGTTTAATACTAATATAATTTTATTAACAATGTTGAGAAAGTAGACTTTGATACTAATTCAAATACCCAACGAAGTAAAATACTTTTTAAAGAGAAAATAGAAATTTAAGATTTTTTTAAAATAAAATATTAACTTGGTAGAGTCTTTTATTAATTTATAATACTTATGGACATATATTTTATTTTTATAATCCTTTTAGAATTAAATAGGGTCGAATTAAATATTTTAGGAACTAAATAGATTCAATTGATAGTTTAGGGATTAAATAAATTTTGATTTATATATTTTAGGAATCATGTAAATTTAATTGATAATTTAGGAACTAAATAAATAATTTGACGATAATTTAAAGATATAAAGTGTAATAAATCTTTAGTTTATTATTTTCATCTGAAAAAGAATACAGAAACTGAGATGTTTGGACCACAGGGAAAAAATGCCCAACGAAATTTATTTGAATGAAGTTGATGTTTTTCTGTTTGGATTAATAGAAAAGAAAAATATAGGGGTTTTTATTGATAAATCATATTTAGGAGGGTTCTAGCTTAAGAAGTCTATGAAGGAAATTTATAACTTACTTAGTCTCATGTATTTATACCTTTATTTCATAAGGTCTTTTTCTTGATTTTATACTATTTTCTTAAACTCTTATACTCTTATATTTAATGTTGATATGCATTAATTACACACCACTATTTAATGTTGATATACATTACACACAAAAAATGATTATTTATTGATTGTCATTATGTTTTGGTAGTTCTAATACATCCAAATATTGACTGTACGTGATAACGTGAATGTTCACAGCAGATGACGTGAATGTGAATGTTCATATTAGATGACATGAATATTCACACTAAAGCATATGAATGTGAATATAATTATTAATGTTCATAATGTTAATATCAGATGACGTGAATGTTCACACTAAAACATATGAATGTGAATACAAATATTAGGCCAAGTTTGGCATTTACTAAATAATACAAAAAGTCAAAAAGTCACTATCCTATTTAAGTCACATCATCTTATTTAAATCACATCACCTCTCTAACACATCACATCAAACCCAACCCAAACCCAACCCATATAAGCCAATAAGTCAAAAAGTGCACTTTTTTAGAACATCCCAAACCAACCCTTAATGTTCATAATGTTAATATCTATATTCCAGAATTCATATGAACATTTACATTCATATGTTTTAGTGTGAATATTCACGTTATGTTTATATTAAAATGAAAATTGAGACTTGTGGTTGTATAATTTGATGCAATACTGATGTGAACCTTAACATTACCTATATGACAACGTCATCTGATGTGAACATTCACATTCACATCATCTAATGTGAATATTCACGTCATCACGTACAATCAATATTTGGATGCATAAAAACTACCAAAGCATAATGAGAATCAATGATGCATGGGAACTACCAAAACATAATGACAATCAATAAAGAACTATGTGAAATTTTTTGTGTGTAATATATATCAACATTAAATAGTGGCATGTAATTAATGCATTTTTTTTTTTTTGAGTGAAGATATAATAACAATCAACATTAAATATCAACATTAATGGGGGCATGAGAGATTTATGGTGTTTTGATTTTCTTACCTCAAATAAAACCTAATAGAATAGTCAAAAAGAATATGCATTAGATGGAATAAATCTCTTAAAAAGGAGATTTATCAAAAAAAGCTCCCAAAAATATATTGTGTTTTCTAATTAATGAGGAAAAAAACAAATTATCTTATATAAAAGGTATGAGTGAAATTTATTATTTTTTTTCTTTTATATTTTAATAGGCAATCTTGATATTATAAAAATACATAATTAATTTGTTTATTTCTCATCAAATCTCAACACCGAGGAATGAAATTTATAAAAGAGGAGTGATGGAGACTCCCTCCAATCACTACCCCCACCACCCCCCACACACGTGGCAGGTGGTGATTGGAGGACAAGGGAAACAAAAAAAAAGAAAAAGAAAATCCAATCAATGAGAGAGAGGGGGGTCAAAGGAGGTGGGAAAAAAAGGGGGTCTTAGACATTTTTGTTTATAAAATAATTGAGTTATTTTTGTTACTATTTTTTTAATCTTATTTATTACTTGACTTATAAATCAAACACGATAAAATAGTATAGTATTTTTCCTCTTCAATTGTTATCATTTGTCACCAAATTACTTCATCCAAGTCGACTGACTCATTGTATAAATATTAAAAAAAAAAAAAAAAAAAAAAGATTGAGACCTTTTTTATTGTATTTAGATCATGGATTTTGTTAGTAATTTGAAAAGAAAAAGAAAAATTGAGAGAAATATGAATAAAATATAAGATTTTTTTTTTTTTTTTCATTGTTCTTGATTGTTTTCCTTTCTAAATCTATAATTTAAACAGTCTTTCTGTTTTGTTTAGTTTTAGAATCATGATTTGAGTGTAGAGTTGTAAGTTAAGTTTTGAAAAGAGAAAATTTGTTTGGTTATCAGTTTTAAAAAAAGATTAAGTTTTTGAATTTTGAAATGAATTTTGAGTTTTGAAAAGAGTTTTGAGTTGTATTTTGAGTTTTGAATTTTTGAATTTTGAGTTGTATTTTGAAATTTTTTGGATTTATTTTTTTAATATTTGAAAATGTTTAAGAAAATTTTATTTTTTATTTAAATATATAATTTTTTATTTTTAAAAATTTTAAATATTTATTTTAATTTTTTTAATCTCAAAACACAACTCCACACTCAAATCATAACTAAATACATAATTCAAAACTCTATTGAAAAATTATTTTCAAAACTCGTAACTAAACACATAACTCAAAACTCAATTTCAAAAACTATTTCAAAACTCATAATCAAACTCTTTTCTAAATTCTATTAAAAATTTTAATTTTTTTTTATTTTGTTCTTTCAAATTATTTTTTATTTTATATATTTTTTAAAAAAATATTTTTTTAAACTATTTTTTATTTTTTTTTAAATATTTTTTTTTTATTTTTTAAGTATTGGCTGAATAATTTATTATGATTTAGATATATATGGCGATCTATATTTTTAAAAAAATTAAAAAAATAGTAAAAATAGTTATAAAATAAAATAAAATAAAATATAAAAAATAAAAAATATTTAAAATAAAATTTTATATTTAAAATAAAAAATAATTTTAAAAATTTTATAAAAATACAACTCAAATTTAAAAAAAAAATATACTGTGGACAATTGTATGAAATATAATGCACATTAAAAAAAATGTAACTCAAAACTCTTTTCAAAATTCATAACCAAACAAATTTTCTCTTTTCAAAACTCAACTTGTAACTTATAACTTAAAATACAATTTCACACTCAAATTATGATTCGAAAAATGATTTTTAAAAATAATATATATATATATATATATTTTTTTAAAATAAAGTTTTGAAAAGGTTTTGATTATGAGTTTTAAAAATAATTTTTGAATTGAGTTTTAAGTTGTGTGTTTAGTTATGAGTTTTAAATTTTTTCTATTAAAATTACAATTTAAAAAGAGAACCAAACGGGACCTTAATTTTTCTAAAATGACATAACGGATTATAAGTTAATTTTTAATTTATTATAGACTTAATTATATAATACTCAACTCATTTATCATATAAGGGTGTGTTTGATTGGACGGACTGGAAAATGGGGAATTAGAATCCATCGGACTTGAGTCCTGGGATTGGAATCCCCCGGACTATTTGGTTGGATTGGATATGTATCCTGTGTTTGTTTTTTCATGGGATTAGATGTCCGGACTGTGAATCCCCCGGATTATTTTTAGTGAATCCAACGTTTGGTTGGACAGACTGGATAGAATAAATGAACAAATGACTATTTTACCCTTTTTTAATTGTTTACTAAGTAATAGCAATATTAAACATATCTTTAATATTTTAATTATTTTTAGTTAGATTAAATAAAAAATTATTTTATTTTATTTTTTACACAATTAAATAAATTTATTTTTTTTTAAAAAAAAAAAATTAAATAAAATATCAATAAAAATATATATTATTTTTTTAATTAAGATTTTAAATAAATTTGTTTTAAAAAAAATAATAATCAAAAAATGAAATTAAATAAAACATCTATTAAATTTAAATAATGAAATTAAATAAAACATAAACAAAATTTTAAAATAAAACATCAATAAAATATCCATAAAAAATTATTTCAAAAAATTAAATAAATAAAACATCAATAAAAAGTTAAATAAAATTATTTTATTTTTAAATTGAGACATTTAAATTTTATTGAATTTTATTAAATATAATACATAATTAAATAGTAGAGGGTCAAAATTGTCATTTCATCATCTAATCCAAACAGTGATTAGTCCCCCACTTTCTGTCCCACACCCCCCCAGGACAGGATAGTCCCCCATATGGGGGACATGGAGTCCGGCCGGACATGGAGTCCGCCGGACTAAAAAAAAATCAAACGGCGGATAAGGAACACTATTTGGACTCAAGTCCAAATAGTGGATAGTCCCCCCCCAATCCCCCAATCAAACAAGGCCTAATGGTAATGTAAATTTTAATTTATGATGGTACATATAGCATTATTCTTTAACTTATTTATATCATAGTAGAAATGGCAAGCGGCAACAGGGTGGTTTCTAACTATCGTCTCCATTACTATCCCCAAATATAGTGGTGTTTTAGGTAGTTGATAAAAAATTAATTTTTTAACTTGTTTAATTTATTTTATCTTTTTATAAGTAAAAAATGTGAGTGATGATATAATTCAAAATGAATAAAAAACTAAAAAATGACTTTTTTTTTCTTTTTTTTTTTTCCAAAAGACCCCATAATTTTCCTCCATTCACAATTTCTGATCCCCAAGGAGGACTATCATTCCCATCTCCTAATGGTTTGGTTTTCGCAAACCGACCTGACCTCGTTCTTTAAGTTTTCCTTTTTGATTGAAAAATAAATAGATAACCACTAGTCTAAATTCTATTAGTTATTTTATATAATACATTAAAAAAAATTAAAATATATAATTAATAAAATTATAAAAATATATCACATAAAATATAAAACGGATCTATATGATAATTATTTTAAAATGGGGCATAATACATGTCCAAAACAAGAATTGTGGAAACTGCCAAGGAAACCCCACTTGTTTTTATACTTTTTGTGTCTCTCTGACAAATCATATGCAAACAAAATTTAGATCTTGTTTTGCTAGCAGAAAAATAGGATCTATGTTCTCATTACACACCTACTCTCTCCGCCACTTATGCCCAGCTTGTCTGGTTTGATTTTAAGGTATGGTTTGGGGAGAGGGTTTGGGGAAGAGGGTTTGGAGGCTTTTTTTAGTTAAAATAATCATAAAAAATAAAATAGATTTTAACTCAATGAGATAAAATATCACATTTAACTCATAATCATTATATTTGTTCTCTCACAAAAAAGTTAAAAAAGTTAAAAACTTTTCCCAAATCAA
Organism: Camellia japonica; assembly: GCA_030407325.1. Lineage (NCBI taxonomy): Eukaryota > Viridiplantae > Streptophyta > Magnoliopsida > Ericales > Theaceae > Camellia > Camellia japonica. The sequence goes on along the minus strand of JAPPVO010000019.1, from coordinate 95,998,437 downwards.
GCTTTTTAGCCCCAGGTTAAAATAGTTAAAATAGTCAAAAAGTCACTTCGCAAACCATGCCTAAGAAATTACTTTTAGTTTTTTTAGGAAGAATTGAAAAAAATGGTATGAATTCAAAATAATTATAAAGTCATAAAAGTATAAATAATCTATGCATTAAATTATGGAATTAATAAGGCCTTGTTTGTCATGACTTAAAAAAGTCAAAAAGTTAAAAAATCACTATCCTATTTAAGTCAAATCATCTTATTTAAGTCACATTACCTCTTTACCACATTACTTCAAATTTAACTCATATCCAACCCATATTTCATAAAAAGTCAAAAGTGCACTTATTTAGATCATACCAAACCACTCTTAAGTCTTATACTTTTATCTTTTAAAATTATTTTGAGTTCATACCATTTTATTGCTATTAAAGACTAAAATTTATATTCAATTTTTAAACTCAGTGATGTGACAATCAATTAGGATATCAAAGATAATACTCTTTCTTATATTTTTTCTAATCATCAACCAATCACATCATTTATACATCATTAAATCTAGAAAAGTGAGTTTGCATATTATTTTTTTTTTAAATATGTCATTATTATTTTTTTATATTTTAAACACACCTAAAAAATAAAGTATATGTAAAGAAATTTATGAGGGAAAATTTACCAAAGAAAATAGAAACAAATAGAGAATTGGATTTGATTTATGGAAAATGTTAAAATCTTCCCTTAGGAAGTTAGGATGGTTGTTGGTGTTGAAAAAATGCATTGAAATATGTAAAATTATTCTGGAATATGCAGAGATTGTATTAAGATTATAAATCTTCTAACGTTTAGTGCTAAGGGCGGTTATTAGCAATACCCTTGATTTATTTATTTACTAAGGATAACACGTGTCTGAAAGCACGATCAATAATATTTTTGGTATCACATTTGTTACAAAATTTAATTGTAATAAATCAATTCAAAATAATAATATTATTACAATTTATAACCTCAATGATAAGAAATTGAAATTGTTTCTACACATTGAACTGACAAAAATATTCATAAATCTCAAATATTAAATTTCAAAAATAAAGTCCAAATAATGAATTTTATATTTTAGTGTAGCATAAGCAAAGAATCTAAAATATTTGCTAAAATCTAAGTCCAAATAGCAAATTTTAAAATAACACATACAAACGTTCAATAAAAAAATATTACTGAATTAATATCATAACTGGTAACCGTTTCGCCTTATCAGATTTCAATTTCTTTTTTGAGTGGATGAATGAATGTTTTGATACAAAAGAGTAATCATCCTAGCTAGCCAAAAATAAAACATTAATCATCCAATTTAGAATGAGAGCCAACCAATGACACACATAGAGTGTATTAACATCTCATATATTCTTAAACTCATTGTCAAATAAAATCACATAATGAAAAGATCTCTACTGAATCACAAAAAATAGAGACCTCATGTCTCCGAACAATTTGATTACATGCCTAACACTTATTTTTTTATATTTAAGCAAGCATTGAAAAAAAAAGGAAAAAAAAGTGGCACAATAACAGTTGAAATTTGAACTTGATGACAAAATAGTGCCGCATTAGATAACATTTACCCAACAATTCCTTTTTTTTTTTCAAATAAAATGTTAGAGAGGAGTCAAACAACTCTGACATGTCAGCAAAACATTTTACAAAATTGACTCAACTTGAGAGATTGTAGATTGCAACACTTGGTCTCTAATCTTGGTCTTCTAGCAAATGACTCGTGCCTAAAAATACTTGCATACATTTTGATTTCTTCCAAAACCAACTATTCTTCCAATAACATATAAAAAAATCCAATGATTTAGTAATTCTATATATTTCAATATTTTAATATGAAGTTTATAACCATAAAAATTATCACCTAGCAGAATTGTCCATATATGAATAGTGACAAAGGGTAAAAAATTCCTTTAGCCTCCTAACAGTTTGACAAATTAAAATGACAAAATCAAAGTCTAAAAATCTGAAATACTACACAACAATCAAACAAAAATTTACTCATGTCTACGATACTTCTAAATTAAACATTGCTAGCAAAACTAATTAACGGTGCCCACTTAATTAATAATACAGTTAAATACGCCATAAATAATTTCTTGCAATACATCCGAGCTCTCTAATAAAACTATGTGAACAAAGTTGAGAATTGCATGAAACTGCCAAGTGAACCTTGAAAAATAAATAATTCAAGTATTGAAATAGTCTATTATTTCATACGGGCTTTAGTATGTGCCCCGAAATTCAGGGGAACTAATGCCCCGAATTCCTATATAAGGCAAAAAAAAAAAAAAAAAAAATGTTACAAAAACTGGAAATTAGGGGCATTAGTGCTCACAGTTTTAGTGCCACAAATCATTTTTGTATCTCATACTCTTAGCACTTGTAGCATATTCAAACTCCCTATGTCAAAATAGAGATCTCATGTCTCAAGCAATTTGATTACATGTCTGACACTTATTTTCTATATTAAAGCAAGTACTGCAAAAAAATAAATGAGAAAAAAATGGCAAAATAAAATTTAAAATTTAAAATTTTGAACTTGATGACAAAATAGTGCTGCATTAGATAACATTTACTTAACCATTCATTTTTTTTTAAATAAAATGTTAGAGAGGAGTCAAAGAAACAATTCCTTTTTTTTTTCGAATAAAATGTTAGAGAGGAGTCAAACAACTTTGACATATCACCAATATATTTTACAAAATTGACTCAACTTAAGAGACTGTAGGTTGCAAACTTGGTCTCTAATCTTATCCTTTTAGCGGATTACTCGTGCCTAAAAATACTTGTCTAAAAATACCACCTAGTGAAATTGTCCATACACAAATAGTGATATAGGGTAAAAAAATTCCTTTAGCCTTCTAACAATTTGACAAATTAAAATGACAAAATAGAAAATTACTCATATCTACAATACTCCTAAATTGAACATTGCTAGCAAAACTAATTAACGGTGCCTACTTAATTAATAGCACAACTAAATATGCCATAAATAACTTTTTGTAATACATCCAAGCTCTTTAATAAAACTATGTGAACAAAGTTGAGAACTGTCTGAAACTGCCAAGTGAACCTTAAAAGATAAATAACTCAAGCACTGAAATAGCTCATTATCTCATACTCTTAACACTTGTAACACATTCAAGCTCACTATGTTAAAAAAAAAAAAGACACTAAAACAAAAAAAATAAACCCAACAAAAGTAATATAATAACCAAATTTATTAAATTGATGTAATTGAGAGTTAATCAACATTGAAAAGGCATAACCAATTCAAAACCATCTTCTATATGTGACCAACAAACATTTTAGCTTAAGTGACATTGTCATATAAAGCTACCTTACTTTAGAACTATGTTAACCAACACTCCCTCGATGGACTTGATGCATCCTCCATCTTAGCTATGTCCATTGTCATGTGAGAAAACAAACAATAAGCTCCATTACTCTAATTGCAAAAGGGCCAACAAATTATATCAAAATAAATTTTCTAGTGATTAAGAAATCACCAAATAATAAATTATATAATCTAGTGTGTTCTTAACAAAAACAAACCCGTAGAATAAACCAATCCAAACAAAACCAAGGATAAAGTAATGCTAAATTTTTTTCATGAATGGTCAAGAACAAACAAATAAAAAGTCTATGCCTCCCAACTTGCATTATTAGGGAAAGAACAAAAGGTCTAATTTAATTTTTGAATAGGAATATCTCCAAGAAATCATCATAACAATAGATAATTAATGAAATTATAATTTTCTAAAAAAAAAAAAAATCTTTGGTGCCTCCTCTTTTTATTCAGCTTTGCAAAATGCATGAAAGTCAATAAGTCATTTTGTTGGCGGCAATTCAAAGCTGAAACGGGTCTAAACTCATCTTATATGAAACTTACCTTTTACTTGTCTGATCGCATTACAGTTTTGTTCGCTCTCTTAGCATAATTTTTGTTCTATTTGAATAGCCTCTCACTCCATTTTCAATCCTGAAATAATTCTCAAAGATTCTATTTTTTCAAGAAAATCAAAATAAGGACACATACTAATCTACGCAGCAAACATTTGTTGATGTTTCGAAATTTAGATTATACATTTTTCACTACCCTTGGGACAAATCCATTAGAAACATGAAATTCAAATCATGTTAGCCAAATTAAATTCAAAGTTACATATAAATAACCCACACAATGTGTAGGAACCATAAGTTTAAACGATGGAAATTTCAAATCAAATTGTATTCTTCTAGAAAATTAATTAATGCTTTTTGACATTGATACACAACAATATAGACAATATAGTAATATTTATCAGCCAAAAAAAAAAGCCATAGACAATATAATGATAACCTGTGCCTAAAGACACTCCTTAACAAAACCTAAGCATTCAGTAGTGCATACAACTCAACATTAAATGAGGAAAAAATTGTATAAAACTCGGTAGTTTCAAAACCTTTAAGGGTAATTCAGCCATAAATATTCTATTAGCATCATTATTTCAACACCAAATTTTTTTAAATCAATCCATTAAAGTTTATTCATCTAGGTTCCTTTACCCTAACTCTCCCATATTCACATTCCACTCTTTCCATGTAGACTAACCAAGAATAACATAATTGGTGAATGAAATATTGAATTGCCTTTTTTGGCATTTTAAAAGTTGTTTTTGTTGGAACAATCTTCTGTGTAAAATAAAATAACTTGAAACCAAATCAAACAAATAAAAATAAATTACTTACATAATTTATTTACCGAACCGAATAAGTACAAAAAGATCAAGTCGAAAGTGTAACACTCTGTCCTTAAGACAGATTCGCTCCGCTTCGGTGCTTACGGATAAACGACGTCTATTTCCCAAAATACAATGATCTACATAGATTGTAGTAGCACTCCAAACAATTTGTACGGCGAATAAAAACCTGTGTTCTATACCCTCAGAATTTTTCCTCAGAACTAATATGAAGGACAATACACACAAAGTGAAAAACCGGGAAGAAAATAACTTTTCTGGATATGCCAAACTACTGGAATGAGGGTCTGCTTTTATAGGCAATTAGGTGCCTTTTCAAAAAGGCCAAACAGGAGCAATACAACTTGAACAGATGCAGTCTTCAAACTGAACAGGTGAGATGCAAGTTTTTTCAAATCTGTTTGAAAAATCAATTTGAATCTGTCCAAAAGTGTTAGGTAGATTTAAATCTGTTAGAACAGTTTAATCTGTTGGGCATTTCAAACTGGAAGAGGCACAATTTTGGATAGAAAATTTGAATTCAAATTTGGCAGAAAAATTTGAATTAATTTTGTCCAGAAAAATTAATTTTTCTGCATGAATTTTTGGAAAAAATTCAAATAAATTTTGTCCAAAAAATTAATATTAGGACCGACCCGACCCACAACCTACACCCGTGCCCGGTTGGACAGACGGACAGCGGCAGCGCGGGCGCGTGTGTGGTGGTTTAAACCGAAAGTTACTTTGTCTATAACTCCTCTCTTCTACAAACTTGGGGTGCCCCTTGGGGCCCAACCTAAGTATTGTCACCTAAAACTTATATACACACATAAGTTCTTTTAAGTTTCCAATATGGGACTACCATTACAAAGAAACTCACATTTTATTCTTTAATAGTCCATTCCACGAACCTGAAAATGACGTCAACTTCTCATTCATTCATAAATAGTTTTAACGAAATGTGTTCGCCATGTGACTTGACATGCGGCAAGGAACACATCACCTCTTTGGACCCACTCCAAAAGACGTGTGGGACCCACTCAAACTTAGACTTAAAGTTGGCCCAAAATAAGCCTCTAAAAACTATAATTCCAACAATCCCCTACATGAATGGAATTTGACAGAGAGAAAATACAACAACATGATTTAATTACAGAGAGTACAGAAATTGGAAATATTCTGTAAGGGATATGTAGCTTTTAGCTTTAAACCTTCTCTTGTGAGACACTATCGGATTTATTAGCTAATAAGTGAACATGATGTGTTGAACTGTTCAGCCATTTGTGTAAACCAAGACATTAGAACTCACACAGTATATCACCAGACACAGTTTAGTTCTCACTATTGTGTTCATTTTGGCCCTAAACAACCTGGTCTCTCATGAGTGCTCTAGAGAATCGTAGCCCTTCAAAAATCTCATAGAACCGGCCCAGTTCACACTCACATAGATGATTCTTATGAAGAGTATCCTACCATACTTCACTAGGTATTCCTAGATATAAGAATCATTGAAAGTATTACTTAACCTAAAACGCTGCAGACATCACTATTTCATCATAGAAATGGGTATTAGTTTAACTCCCCAGTGATCCTTATGAGTCATACACAACTCGATTGTCCCTTTGAATCTAGATCTTAGGATCTCTAGTCAACTAGGTTGGGTTGCCATTGTGGTAACTCTTATTTAATAGGTTTAAGTCCTATTCCCCTCGATGAATTGTCAACTAACTCTCTTGCTAATCCTTTGGTTAGTGGATCCGTTATGTTGTTTTTAGACTTCACATATTCAATGGAAATAATTCCATTAGAGAGTAGTTGTCTCACGGTGTTATGTTAACGACGAATGTGTTGTGACTTACCGTTATACATATGACTCTGTGCTCTACTTATTGCTAATTGACTATCATAATGTATGCACATAGCAGGCACAGGTTTTGGCCATATTAGAATATCTTTAAGGAAGTAGCGAAGCCATTCCCCAACTTTATCTAAAACTATAAATTCTGATTCCATAGTAGACCTAGTAATGGAAGTGTATTTGGAAGATTTCCAAGATACAGCCGCACCACCAAGAGTAAAGACTTACCCACTGGTGGATTTTGAGTCTCTAGTATCTGATATCTAGTTTGCATCACAGTATCTTTCAAGTACTGCCGGATATCTAGTATAATTTAGCCCAATGTTACGAGTAAATCTAAGGTATCTTAGAACCCTTATAATTGCTTTCCAGTGTTCTACTCCTGGATTACTCGTATATTTACTTAATTTACTTACTGCATAAACTATATCCGGGTGAGTGCAGTTCATCAAGTACATTAAGCTTCCAATAATTTGGGCATACTCTAATTGAGAAATACTTTCTTGTACATTCTTAGAAAGAAATTATGGGAGCTGAATAATGGTAGATGCAGAATAGCCGAATATCATTACTTAGAAAATCAGGATATATATTATATTCGGCTCCGTCCTGTACGATCCCGAAGCCGAATAGACTAATCGGCCGTAGAAACAGTTGAACAAAAAGCCGAGCGAGAATTGGCATACGATAGAAGGGGCCGAACGAACAATCACACGATGGATTAAGAGTGGGCCCGGCCCTAGGGCCCAAAAGCGAATATAAATAAAGGAATATCAACCAGAGAGAGGTATGTGAGAACAAACCCAAGAAACTTAAAACTCAAGCAAACAAGAGACCTATACTAACTTGTTCGTCGGAGTGCTAATTCCGGCACCCCCGACCAGAGTGTCAATCCCCTTTCAGGTAGCGATCAGAGGATCAGGGACGACTTTCAGGATCCTAGAGTATTTCCAAACCTACACTTCCACAATTGGTGCCGTCTGTGGGAATACTCAAGCTTATTCATGGCAAGCGTCACAGAAGATCCTCCGATAGTCGCTGACGAAACTACACTAAGAGACGACCTCACTCCAAGAAACATGCTGGGACCGGAGAATATCGTCATGCGATGTGCCTTGAACTTTGATTCAGTAGCTCAGACCTCACCCTCAACTTCAATGCATGAGATAATGCAGACGATTATGGATCAAGCAAAGCAAAACGAACAGCGGCTGGAGAACATGATGGCTGAGAATGAGCACCTCCGCCAGGATTTGGCCTTGGAGGTGGCGAAATCCAACAAGCCGCATGCCAAGACCAGGTTCAACCTTCGAGAAAGAAAGATGGTCACTGACGTCGACTTCAGAAACGCAATAATGATAGTGATTCAGACTCACCATTCCTGGAGCCCAGAAAGGGCGCGTTGATGTATCCAGCTCATTTGAAGGAAGTCCATATGTACGGCCTAGATGAGGAAGAAGCGATGATTCGGATGAGGAAGATAAACATGACCCATTCGTGCGACAAATTGCCAGGGTTGTGCTACCCAAAAAGTTTAAGGCACCGTCGTTCACCCTCTACGATGGAAAATCAGACCCCACAGATCATATTCGTCATTACAAGCAAGCGATGACACTTCATGCTGACAATGAAGCCCTTATGTGTCGAATATTTCCAAGCAGTCTGGGACCACTGGCCGTGAGGTGGTACTATAAATTGGAGCCGACATCGATTAAGAGCTTCCACCAACTCCAAAAGTCATTCAGAGTGAGATTCATCACTAATGAGGTCCAACCGAAGCAAGCCGATTCCCACTGGGCCATGCAAATTAAACCGGAAGAAACTATTCGTGAATACTCAGCCCGCTATTGAGAATGCTTTAATCTGGTAGATGATGCTTGCAATGATTCCTTGGCCATCACCACCTTTAAGATGGGATTGCATCCTAATAGCCTCCTCCACAGTTCATTAACTAGATGTCCCTCCAAAACTATCTACGCATTAATGAAGAAGGTCGAAGAATACTGCAAAGTGGAAGACGATGCTCTTCGAGTCAAAGCCGGACGTAAACCGTTGAGACGACCACGTTGGGAACTGTTCAGCCAATTAGAGCCGTGCCATCAAGAAGCCTCGAGCGGCGGAATCGGCCTAAACAAGACAAAAGGCGTGACTCGCGCCGATCAAACGACCAATGTTCACATCGAGCTAATGAACAGTATCAAGTGGATAGCAGGCACACAAGGCGTTCGGGCAAGAAATACACGGAGTTAACAGAGCCGATCAATAAGATTCTGTCGAAAGTACAACACCTTCTGTTTTTCGAGTGGCCGCCCAAGAAGATAGAACCCCCCGATGCGAGAAGACAGGATAAACGGTGTGAGTATCATAAAGATCATGGTCACGACACCGATAGTTGTTATGCATTGAAAAATCACCTTAAAGAATTGACGCAAGACGGCCGTCTCACGCAACATGTCCGAAAGAACAATTCAACAAACACAGTAGCTCTACGGCCGGAGTCACCTCCTCTTGGTGTAATTCATATGATATACAGCATGCCAGCGTCACCCGAGGTGCATACAGTCCAGTTGCCATCTGGCTCCCATAGCCCAATGACGCCAGCAAAATAGCCCCACGACACTAGAAGGATCAGTTTCGATGACAGTGATTTAATTAAAGTGATGCACCCCACATTGATCCCCTCGTCATCGAGCTACGCGTAAACAAATTCACCACTGAGCGTGTTCTCATTGACCAGGGCAGAACTTTAGAAATAATGTATTACAAAACTTTCGTCAAGCTTGGTTTTACCAACTTGAACCTGTCTCCAGCTGATTACCTGTTATTCGGCTTCAATGCTAACCCGGAGTATCCTTTGGGCAAAATTACACTACCAGTACGGGTCGGCACCAGATCAGTAGACGTAGAATTTCTGGTTGTCAAGCTTCCTTCGCCGTATAATCTCATCATGGGCAGAACTTGGTTACATATGATGCAAGCCGTGCCAAGCACCTACCACCAACTACTTCGTTTTCCGACTGAATACGGTATTGAAGAAATTTGCGGCTCTCAGAAATCGGCGCAGGCATGCTACCTTCTAGCTGCAAAGAGACCAAAAGAACTGGAAGTGCATCTGATTGAGGTAACGGATAGGGAGAGCCTCGAAGAGATTGGGAGGATCCCAAGTGAAAAGGCAACCAAAGTCCTACATCGGGTCGAAATTGACGGAAGTCCTGACAAGTTCTTCATGATCGGCGCTTCCTTGGATAAAGTTGAAAGATAGGAGTTGGTATCCTTTTTACTCGGCAATATTGATGTATTTGCATGGTCCCCATACGAGATGCTAGGAGTGGACCCATCAGTGGCCCAACACCACTTTAACATTGATCCGAAATGTAAACCAATTATTCAGAGAAGTCGGCGGTCAGCCGCGGAGCATACTTTGGCCGTCGTTGAAGAAGTAGATCGGTTACTTGACGCCGAAACGGTTCGCGAAGTAACCTATCCTACATGGTTGTCCAATACTGTGGTCGTAAAGAAGAAGAATGGCTCTTGGCGTGTCTATGTGGATTTCACAGACTTGAACAAAACCTGTCCCAATGACTGTTTTCCCCTGCCCAGAATAAACCAACTCGTAGATGCAACGGCACATTATCAACGCATGAGCTTCTTGGATGCCTACAGAGGCTACCATCAAATTGCCATGCATCCGGAGGATTAAGAAAAAATCGCATTCCTCACCCCAATAGGAACCTATTGCTATAAGGTCATGCCTTTTGGGCTGAAGAATGTGGGGGCAACTTATCAAAGATTAGTGACTGCTATGTTCAAGGAACAACTCGGCCGTACCATGGAAGTATATATCGACGATATGGTGGTCAAATCCAAGGAAAAGCACTCCTATCTGGCCGATTTGTCAGAAACATTCGGCATCCTTCGAAAGTGCAAGATGAAATTGAACGCTTCTAAGTGTGCATTCAGCATCGATTTCGATAAATTCCTTGGCTACATCGTTAACCACCGTGGAATCGAAGCCAATTCCGAGGCAAATCACGGTAATTCTAGAGCTTGGATCCCCTCGGTTAGTCAAAGAGGTTTAGAAGCTGATGGGAATGGCCGCCGCGCTCAACAAGTTTATCAGCCGTTCCACAGACCGCTGCCGACAATTCTTTCACACACTTCGGCAAGGTAGAGCCTTTGATTGGACCCTTGAGTGCCAGGCCGCTTTGGATGGCCTGAAGTCTTATCTCCGATCAGTACCACTCTTGGCAACACCTACAGTCAGCGATCTGCTCATTTTGTATCTGGTAGTATCCGACCGGGCGGTCAGCGCCGTACTGTTAAGGAAAGAACTTGGGGAGCAGTGACCAGTTTACTATGTGAGCAAAGCTATGGCCGACGCCGACACACGTTACCTTCCATTAGAAAAGCTTATCCTTGCTCTCGTCATGGTTGCAAGAAAACTGATGCATTACTTTCAGGGGCATACCATTGGGGTACTAACGGAATATCCCCTCCGGTCAGCACTCCGCAACACGGAAGCGTCGGGGCGCATCTCGAAATGGGCTCTTGAACTCGGCCAGTATGATATCCAGTTTTTACCCAGAACTTCCATCAAAGGACAAGTGCTTGCCGACTTTGTAGCCAAATTCACAGGATCCCTCACCGACTTTAAGTCTGATCAAGTGCAAACTAAGCCCAACTGGAGAATGTATGTTGGCAACGTTTGGCAGATGTATTGCGACGGGTCATCCAACCAACGTGGTAGTGGGGCCGGCATAGTAATCATGACATTCGAGGGGGCAATAATAGAACAGGCCGTCAAATTGGGATTCGACGCATCGAACAATGAGGTCGAATACGAAGTACTATTAACAGGCCTGCGAAATGCACTTCACCTCGGTGCGCGGCGTCTGCTTGTTTTCTGTGACTCAAAGCTAGTAATCAACCAGTTGAAAGGGAAATATGCAGCCAAAAATGACCGCATGGCAGCCTATATGAAAACGGTGAATTCTTTGCTCGCGAAATTTGATCACCACAAACTGAATCAAATAACCCGTGATCAGAACACGCATGCAGACGCCCTGGCTTGCTTAGCCTCTGCTATCAACTCAGAAATTAAGTGGACAATCGAAGTAGGGTTCATCCCTGAGCTGAGCATTGCCTCTTCAGAATCAGTTTAGGTCAACATTATCGAACCGGGTCTGAGTTGGATAGACCCTATCGCCGCATTCCTATCTTTAGAGCAGCTCTCGATGGATAAGAAAGAAGCACATAAACTGCGAAACAAAGCCCTCCGATACTACTTGGATCCGCAGGGAAAACTCTACAAAAAATCTCTCTCTAGGCCGTACTTAGAGTGTGTTCACCGGAACAAAGTCGAGGAACTTTTGTCTGAAATACTTGAAGGCAGTTATGGTGCCCATTCGGGGAGACGTTCTCTGGCTCATCACGCCGTATCGCAGGGGTACTATTGGCCGACCATGCGAGCCGGTGCTGAGTGTTATGTCAAGAAATATGGTCAATACTAGAAGTTTTCCCCCTTAACTCATCTGCTAGCCGAGGAGTTAAATTCTATCACTAGTCCTTGGCCGTTCGCTCAATGGGGGCTTGATATCGTTGGACCGTTACCAGGGCTCCAGGTAACAGGCGATTCCTAATTGTTGCGATGGATTATTTCGCAAAATGGGTCGAAGCGGAGGCACTAACACATATTCGAGATTCCGACATTAAGCGTTTTGTATAGAAAAATATCATAACAAGGTTCGGCATACCACGAGCACTTGTTTCTGACAACGGCACCCAGTTTGATTGTGGCGTGTATCAAGAATTGTGCAACACTTATGATATCCGGCCCTACTTTTCCTCGCCGGCTTACCCCCAAAGCAATGGTCAAGCAAAGGCCACCAACAAGGTTATTTTGGACGGCATCAAGAAAAGGCTGGAGAAAGCTAAAGGCAGATGGGTCGAAAAGTTGCCCAGTGTGCTGTGGGCTCATCGCACTACTCTGAGGTGATCGACTGGGGAAACGCCGTTTGCTCTATGCTTCGGAACCTAGGCAATCATCCCCCTGGAGATCGGCCTCCCAACCTTGAAATTGAAGTTTTTTGACATAGGTCGAAATGACATGATGTTGGCCTTAGACTTGAGTTTGATTGAAAAATGCCGAGACCGTGTCCTTGCTTCCATGGCACGGTACTAGCAATAGCTCACTGAGTCGTATAATCAACGTATTCAGCTACGTCATTATACACCAAGAGAATTGGTTCTCAAAAAAGTGCTTCCCGCTGCTAGGAATCCGGCTGAAGAAAAATTGGGTCCTAACTAGGACGGCCCCTATCAGATTGACTCAATCGTAGGGACAGAGGCATATCGGCTCAAAGACATGGATGGAAGAAGCTTGCCGCGTCCGTGGAATTCCACACACTTGCGCAAATTTTATCATTAAGTTAACTTGTACGGCACGACAGCTTGTTTTGATTTTACGCCGTGTATATATTTCTTTTTTCAATACAATGTTCTCTTTTGCCCAGTGAGTTCTGGTTGTATGAGCAAGCCTCCGAATTCAGAGCGCCCTTCGTGGAAATCACGATTGACCAACATTAAAAGCCTCTGGATTCGGAGTGCCCTTCGTGAATGACACATTTGGGCCGAAGAAGCCTCCGAATTCGGAGTGCTCTTCGTGGAAGTCACGAATGGCCAACACAAAAAGCCTCCGGATTTGGAGCGCCCTTCGTGAATGACACGTTTGGGCCGAGCATGCCTCCGAATTTAGAGCGCCCTTCGTGGAAATCACGATTGACCAACATTAAAAGCCTTCAAATTTGGAGCGCCCTTCGTGAATGACACGTTTGGGCTGAATAACCCTTTGAATTCGGAGCGCCCTTCGTAGAAGTTACGATTAGCCAACACAAAAAGCCTTCAAATTCGGAGCGCCCTTTGTGAATGACACGTATGGGCCGAATAAGCCTTCGAATTCGGAGCACCCTTCGTGGAAGTTACGATTGGCCAACACAAAAAGCCTCCGGATTCGGAGCGCCCTTCGTGAATGACACGTTTGGGCCGAATAAGCCTCCGAATTCGGAGCACCCTTCGTGGCAATCACGATTGGCCAAACACAAAAAAAAGCCTCCGAATTCGGAGCGCCCTTCGTGAATGACACGTTTGGGCCGAATAATCCTCCGAATTCGGATCTCCTTTTGTGGATATTGTGATTGACGTAAAGTAGTAGACATAACTTAATCAACAAGCATTGACCGAAATAACATATAGACATTCAGAATAATATGTTTTATTCAATAGATTACGAGTACATGCTTTACATAAAAAAAAAAAAAAAAATTCGGCTCCGCCCTCGTCATCAGTCTTCGAAAGCCTCGAATGGAAAAGTATAACTCTCATATAAGGGTGACGCCAGATCAACACCCGCGGCCTGAAGAGCCTTGATCCATCCATGCTTAAATCTGCGATTTTGGCATTGACAGACTTCCTCGGCTAGTTTTCCTTCGTCTTCTCTATTCCAATTTTTTGGCCGTCATGAAAGCCTTTTCATAGGACCTAGCCTTTGTAGATTCTATTGCGAACATACTGGCCGTCTTTCGGTTGGCAATCGCGTGATCCAGAATCCGGTGATTTACTTGCTCCGCGACAATCGAATTCACTTGACTCGCCGAATGAGTCTCAGAGGTGTTAGCTTTCTTCAGCTCATTTTCGGCCTTCTCCGCACGGGCTTACAAGCTCTGAATGCGAGCATCCCTTTGCTCTATCTCTCTTCATGCGGCACGAAGACGCATGCCGATTTCATAGGAGGTATACAAACCCTTCACTGCTCCATGAACGTCCTCCCAAAAACTTTATAATCAGCCCGGCCGACCATGGACTGCTAAACTTCTGGCGGAAAAATCTGTTGAGCGAACTCGACTACTATATTTGGGTCACGGATGATGGAATCCGCTTCCGTCATCGGTTTGGTCCCAACAAAAATCGAAAAACTCAACGGGCGCAGTGTCGTACTGGTTTCACCTCTCGAGCGAGGGGAGTTACCTCGTTGCTGTTTTTCCTTTCTAGGTGACCTGCTTTGGTGACGTGGGGAATGGCACTTCTCACGCTCTCTCGACGTCCTACTCCCCATGCGCATAGGCTCGCCACCTCGATTCATCTCTGCATCCAGTTTTTCCAGTGTCCTACCTTCCCCTCTGCTGTTGAAGAATAGTCTTTTTGCCATCCACAGTTGTCCACACTGTTTTTTTTTTCCTCTCCTAATTTGTTGAATTTGAACGCAACAATGGCACCTCCGCGCATATAGCCCCCGCCCCATTTATTGATTACGAGGACAGCACTCTCGAGGCGATCTCATCAACGCTCGCATTTAAGGCCTTGCGCCGATAAGTTCATGTGCCCCAGCCATTCCATGAACCACCGATATTCGGCGTTCCAGTTCATTCCTTAACTGAGGCAAGGGCAGATTCGTTAATCTTAGTGGCTAAAGATTCGTTAATCTAATCGGCCAAATTTCAAGGCCTTGCGCCGAGAAGTTCATGTGCCCCAGCCATTCCATAAACCACTGATATTCGGTGTTCCAGTTCATTCCTTAACTAGGGCAAGGGCAGATTCGTTAATCTTAGCGGCTAAAGATTCGTTAATCTAATCGGCCAAATTTCAAGGCCTTGCGCTGATAAGTTCATGTGCCCCAGCCATTCCATGAACCACCGATATTCGGCGTTCCAATTCATTCCTTAACTAGGGCAAGGGCAGATTCGTTAATCTTAGCGGCTAAAGATTCGCTAATCTAATCGGCCAAATTTCAAGGCCTTGAGCCGATAAGTTCAAGTGCCTTAGCCAATTCATGAACCACCAATATTCAGCGTTCCGGTTCATTCCTTAACTGGGGCAAGGGTAGATTCATTAAGCTTAGCGGCTAAGGATTCGTCAATCTAATCAGCCAAATTTCAAGGCCTTGCGCCGATAATTTCATGTGCCTTAGCCAATTCATGAACCACCAATATTCGGCGTTCCAGTTCATTCATTAGCTGGGGCAAGGGCATATTCATTAATTTATTCGGCTAAATTGAAAAGATACGCTGCTATCTAATCGGCATCCATTTAATCGGATGTTTAATTTACTCATGATCTTACATCCTACTGGATTATTAACTAGTACATGTAATAGATAGAAAAGCAAAGGAAATTTTCATTAATAAATTGAGTACAGAGTAGTCATTTTACACATGAAAATTACCCTACATTTAACTTCTAACCGAAGTAAATAAACAAAAATCTACTAACCAAAAATCTACAAAAGCTATACATAGAAGATGCCTAACAAAAATCAAAATGTCACCCTAATCAATCTTCAGAGTCAAACTCCAGCGGCTTAACATCCACCTGCTCGTATGGAATTGGCTGCGCCAATGTCACATTAGCGGTAGTGAGGGCTTGTAGACACCCCATTTTTGACCGACCTTAAGACTCAGACGTCATCGATTGAGCGCTCGGTGATAGTGCATGTTGTGCTCGTTTCGAGGTTTCGGAGTTTTGGCTGAGAGCCTTGCCTCCGGGCCTCTGAACTCTTTGTGCTTCGGCTCGGTTTGCGGACCAGGCCTTGTTTTCCTTGCCTGAGGGAGGGAGAGGTTTTGTAGACCATCTCTTTGTGGTTGTAGACCACTTTTTGCGGTCGTAAATCACTTTTCCCGTTTGGAGACTAGTTTCCGGTTTTCGGAGCCTTCAGCCGCGCGCCTTGTCTTGGGACCGCTTAACGTTCTCCGTTTGGCATGATTTTTGAACCACACCTTGTTTCCTTGGCCTAGAGGGCCACTGTGGTTTGGGAGACCACTTTTGTGGTCACGAACCACTTTTGGTGCTTGTCAGCTAGTTTTCGAGGCTCCCGGCTGCGCGCTTTGCCTCCCGAACTTTCGTCTTGCATCCGTTTTGGTTTGTTTTCGGTACAAACCTTGTTTTCCTTGCTTGGAAGGTGGTACAAGGGTGGGACACCAGTATTTCTCCTTGGAGACCACTTTTCTTCCCGCCAGCCAGTTTTCTGATCTGACAACTGGTTTTCTTGGTCTTTGGGCCATCTTTTCTGGTCGGCCACCTCACCCCTTGCTTGTTTTCAGTGTGCTGATCATCTCCCACCATGGCCGACCACTTGTTGTCTTGGGAGACCACTTGTGGTGGTTGGCCGACCACTTGAAGTAGCTGGCCGACCACTTTAAGTGGTCAGCTGCTTTTTGCCACCTTTTTGGAGATATTTTCCTCCCGCTGGCACAGCCGAAGGGCACTGAAGCTATCCTCCATACACGTGTATGGAGGGATTGCCTTGAACCTTAGCTTCTCCAAGAAGCTTTGCTTTTGGTTCTCTATAAGAGGGAACCATCTCCTCCTTCCTCTAGGTTCAGAATTTTGGAGCTGGAGTGATACATATAGTCTTGTATCTATACTTCTTTATTTGCTTCATTTTTGTGCCTTAAAGTGTAGTTTTGTCTTGCTTTAACACATAAACACACACTCAAACACCTTACCCTTGGAGCTGAGGTCCCTTGAGGTTGTTCTTGAAGTTCTTGGACTGGTTTTGGTTCAAAAAGTGTGCTGGAGTTGCAGTAGTAAAGGTGGTCTTCAAGGGTGAGTCTTTAACCCTTAAATCCCCCATTCTTGCTTAAGCTTTTGGACCTATTTGCATGCTATTTTGAGCTTAGCTTCCTACTGCAAAAAGTTCTATTTTTGTGTGCTTTAAAAGTTTGTTTAAGGTCACTTTTGTGTTTGGGGTTGTTTACCCCCTCTTAGGCCTTGTTTGGCCTTGCTTTTGTGCCTTCTTTGTGAGCCTTTGGGACCACCTTGTTTTGGCCTTCTCACCACTGAAACTCAAAGGAATTTCAGTGGTGGGAAGGGTGTTTTGAGGTCCCAAAAAGGAGAGGGTCATCCCCTCTCCTTGTGTCTTCAATACTTGTCTTCATTAGCCTCATGTGTGAGCATGTTTGTTAAGCTTATGTTGGCCATATCTTAGCTTATATTTGTGGTTATTTTGCTGTGGCATGCCATTGTTTTTACTTGGCTTTGTCACTTCATGCATGCCTAATACACTTGTAGTGTAAATCTCACAAACTAGTTTTGTATGCTTCATGAAGTAGCATGTCATTCTAGCTTGTTTTGTTTCCATTTCAGCATGTTTTTGGTGATGTTTTGCCATGTCATGACTCTGTTTTGGTTTGGTTTGGTTGGCCCTTGCATGCCTCATGCACTTGTAGTGCAATTCCATGAAATAGCCTAACATGCATCATGCTTTAACATGTTATTCTAGCATGCTTTTTGGCTTAACTTCATGAAGTTTTTGTCCATGTTTTAACATGCTTTAGCTCTAATTTTGGTTGTTTTGGCCATGCATGCCATGCTTTGTATAGCTATAGTGTATTTTAGCTTGTTAGCTTTGTGCATCGAGTCCCCTAGCATGCTTTACTTAGACTATTTGAATGATTTGGCATCATTTATTATGTGATTTCAGTCCATGTTTCATGCTCATGCATTTGCATTTATCACTCGTTCAATGCGTTGGAGGGTTGGCCTTTTATGCCTTAAGAATAGGTCATTGCGTATGCCTTCATGCCTTAGCTTGCGAGCCATCATTTCAGTGCTTATTTGGGGTTATTTTGCCATGATATAACTCTGATTTTTGTTGCTTAAGTCATCCCATGCTTGGTCTTAATAGGTGTAGTGTAATCCACCTTATTTGCCTTATATGCATCATGTCTTATGCCCCTCATGCTAACATATTTTGGCTTCCTTCCATGCATGTTTTAGACTCATTTTAACATGTTCTAGGACTGTTTTGGGTTGCCTTGGTCACATGCTTCATGTTTGGCATAGTTGTAATACAAGTGCCCTTGCTTGCTTCAAGCTTTGAGCACCATAGCATGCTTCATTTGTGTTGTGTACATGATTTGGCATCATTTCAGAGCATGTAGCATTTCCATGTTCTCACTTCATTCATGTTTTGAATGCCTTTGAGTATTGTGCATTATTGCCTTACTTGTAGCCTAGTGTGTATGCTTGCATGCCTAGGTCCTTGAGCCCTCATCTTAGCATGTTTTGGTCCATGATTTGACCTATTTCAGCTCTGTCCATGGTTGGTTCATGCCTTCGTACCATGTATTGCATGTCTCTAGAGTAATCCTCTTTGTTAGCTTTCATGCTTTAGGATTCTTGCATGCTTTACTTGCTTTGTGTACATGATTTGGCATCATTTCTTACTTAATTTCAGTGCACTTAGTGTTACTACACTTCCACTTTTGTCACTCTTTGAGCCTTCTTGAGAGTTGTGCTCTTGGGCCTAGTTGAATGGCCAATGCATTGTGCATGCATACTTTGCCTTTTATGCCTTAGTTTCATCATTATATGGCCACTGATTTGGGCATGACTGAGGTCTACCCATTTTGGTTTAAGTCCATTGAGCATTGTATGCCATGTTGTTTCATCACATTTGTGTATGCCATGTTCATATTGTATTGCATATGCTAGTCGTCATTTAGCATTGTGTATGTTAGTTGTTGTTTTTAGCATTGTGCATTGTGCATTGTGCATTGTGCATGCCATTAGCCTTGTTAGGTTGTTCATGTTGTATTGCATGTTTGCATGCTTATCCCTTGCATCTTGTTCACATGCTTGTTTCATTACATTGCATGTTTGCATGCTTGAGTCGTATTGTGTATGCTAGTTGATCATTGTATTGTGTATGCCATGTAGTTCACTTGCATTGTGTATGCTAAGTTACATCACATTGCATGTTTGCATGATTGTCCCTCGCATGTTTGCATGCCATTTGCATTAGATGTTTGCATGCTTAAGTTACATAGCATTGTGCATGCCATGTTATGTGTTGCATTGTTGTTTGGAATAGGTGTTACTCCAAACACGGGAAACGAGGGACGTTTCATACTTGAAGTGATGAAACGTGCCTTAATTCCTGGTCACCGACGCTCTTGATCATACATGATAGAGTTTTAGGCTTTATGTGTTTACTTGTGCATTCATTTCATATTGAATTGTGCAACTTCGCCTTTCGGCCATCACGCATTGAAATGCGCGATTGGTGGCCCGAGGGTCGAGAACCGCACTCCCTTGAGTTCATGACATGATAGGGAGAGTGGTTGTGCACACATATCTTGCAAATACATTGTCATGCCCTTTCTTGCTCTCTGTTGCAGCAAAGTGGAGTTCAGCAGCAACAATTGGTTGGCCAGCCAGAAAAACTAGCTGGCCGACCACTTTTCCTGGCTTTCAACAAAGATAGGTGGTCGGCCATGGCTGCAGACACCAATAACTGGTCGACCACCCTCCCACAGGTCCCCAAGATGTGTTAGAAGCTTTCTAGAGCTTGGTGCAAGTTTCTGAAGACAATTGAAAACAAAGGCAAATCGGGGCATCGCATTGGATTTCCGAACGAAGCGACCGGGCATGCATCCAGTCTTCTCCCTCTGAGAACCTCCTACTTTTATTGCTTTCCTTAGCTGCCATGCTTAGATAGTTAGTTTATGCTTTGCTTTGCACCTTAATAGTTAATGCGTTTAGCTATTTCAAGTTGTTTTGTAATAATTAGTTAACTAGGATTAGTTAATTAATTCTGTTGTGTAATAATTAGTTTAATTAGCTTAGATTAGCTAGTTAGCTTCTTATTCGGTCTCCTCCTCGAGAGGGCCAATTGTTGTAATAAGCGTGCGTGTGTGTGATGCATGTCTTCCAATCCCCATTTCTTTCTCCCTTTTACTTAACTGCTTACGATGGTTAGTTTTAGGGCATATTTCATTTAGCATATCTTATGCTTGCATGTGTGCATTCATTCATCTATTTTGCATACACCGGGCTCGGCGCATCATACTAACCGCATTGTATTTCAATACATTTACTTGAATACGTATTCAATAGCATGTTATCAAGTTGCATTTCATATGACATTCTAGATAGCCGAGCCTATTTTAGTTGCATTTTCGCATGTGTTGCATTAGCCATCTTAACATGAACTAGGATCATGCATGATTTCTAACTAGTTCTCTGTTTTGGCTCGGAGTACACTGTGAGTGTTTACGCTTTAGCATGCTGCATGTGTGTTATTGATTGCCATGAAAGCATGCTTGCCATAAGGCTAACTGCTTAGTTGATTAACTGCCTGAATGCCTGTGGGTGAAGGTTGGATTACTTGAATTAGAACAATTCATTGAATCCCAGATTTAGCCTACTTACGAGTAGCAAATTCCAAACCATTTTCAAAATGAATATGCAATGTTTTGTTCCAAATTAGGCAATCTAGGCTATACTTGTGTGCTGTGCGCATCACGTAGTAAGATTAGCTAATTAACCGGAATAAGAACACATGTGTTTTTAAAAAAAAATATCATGTTTAGTATAGGCCGATCTTTGATCGGGCGAGCGGGGGTGCTCATTGCATGACTGTAGACGTCCCCGAACGCCCCGGGAGGGTTAAGTCCCGTTCTGTTCGTTTTTGCAGGTCTACTACAGTTTGGACTCAAATTGTCACGGTTCTAAATCTGAACCAAAGAGTCCAAATCCGGCAAATCGTTTTGAGAAACAGATTTTTGAAAAGAAGTGCCAAACATGGACTGCTTTGCCAAATATAGAGTTGCCACCTAAATATTTTTTTTTTAAAATGGAAAATTTAGGAAACCCTGACTCGGTGCCGAAGGCCACGTGTCCGTCATCACCAAAGTTGTCTTGGCTCGGGAGTTGGGTACGATCGGGGAAGGTCAGCTATGAGCACCCCCTTTCGCCCGGTCCGAAGACCGGCCTCTACTAACCATGATATCCGATTTTGAAAAGTTATGTATTCTTATTCCGGTTATTAGCCTAGAATTACTATGTTATGCGCACAGCAAACAAGTATAGACTAGATTGCCTAATTTGGAAACAAGCATTGCATATCCGTTTGTTTTGAAAAGCGCTTTGGAATTTGCTACTCGCAAGTAGGCTAAAACACGGATTTCAACGAGTTTTTCCAACTCAAACAATCCAACCTCCACCCACAGGCATTCAAACAGTTTATCTCATATAAGCACTTAGCCACATGGTAATCATGCTGTCATGTTAACATTCACACGCATGCGAGATGCTAAAGCATAAATACTTACATCGTACTCCATGCCAAAACAATAAACTAGTTAGCAAACATGCATGCCCTAGTTCATGTTAGAGTGACTAATGCATCGCATACAGAATGTGATTAGGATAGGCTCGGCTAACCCTAAGCATGGCATGTGAAATGCTACAGGTAACAAGTATTCAATTTGGAAATTGAAATACAATGCAGTTAACGTGATGTACCGAGCCCGGTGCATGTAAGACAAATGTATGAATGCACGCATGCTATCATACTGTATGCTAATTTAAACGTGCCCTAATACTAACCATCAAAACAGGTAAGTAAAAGGGAAGAAAGAAGTGGGGGTTGGAAGACATGCACACCACTCACCACACTTATTACAGATTTGCCCTCGCCCTGAGGACCAAAAGAATATACAAATTAATTAACTACGCAAGCTAATTAAATATTACAGACCAATTAAATTAACTAAACAAATTAATTAATCTAATTAAAACAGTAAAGCCCTCGGGAAGCGGGTCAGATGCAGCGCATGCTCGGGACTTGCTCGGAATCGCACTGCCATGCATAGTTTGCCTCTGTTTTCCCTGTTTGCTCCTCTGAAAACTGCCAAAGTCTCAGGAATGCCTCTCAGGACACTGAGGGATACCACCGGCTGAGTAGAATTACCACCGGCAATAGGATGTGGCCATCGGCACAAAATGAATCCATCGGCTGATAACTTACTGCCGGCCGGCAGAAAATGTTGCCGGTCGGCAAACAATGCCTGCAGAACCTGCAACTCACAGCAGCAGAGGGCAAAACTTGCATGGCAATACAATTCAAACAATGTATGCACCAATCATGCCCCTATCATGTTTGCGACTCAAAGGGGTATGTGCCTCGATTCTCGGGCCACCAATCACGCATTTCCATGCATGATGGCCTAAAGAATCAAGTGTGCACTTTCATGTCAAATGAAATGCAAACCAATCAAACAAAACAAGGCCCAATTCCTATCACCAAATCAAGGAACAAGGCATGCATGCAAGATGCAATGCAACCTAGGCATGCAAGCTAAGGATGCAACATGGCATGGCAAGGCACTTATGCAAGCATACAAGCAAACATGAGGCAATGCAAACTAATGAAAAGGTGGACTTAAACATGATTTAGGCGGCTCTAAATAGGCCTAAAACAGTGGCCAAAACCAAGGAAACGAAGGCCAAAATGCACACACACATGCATGCAATCATGGTCCAACACCTTAAGCATAAACAAGGCAACTCTTAAGCACACTTAAAGAGACCAAACAATGGACAATTAGCATGCATACCAAACTCTGAAATTGCACAAAATAGAGGTGCCAAACCAACTAATTCAAGCAAGTAAAGCATGCAAATGGTCCAAGTACTTGAGGTAAGCCAAGAGGCTTAAACCAAGGTCAAACCCACCAAGCCTCACAAGGCTAAGGGGACTCAAAACAGGTCGAAGGCAGACCTAAACAACACCCAAGGGACACCTAGATGGCATCTAAATGGCTCAAATCCAAAGGCATACATAATGACCAAAACATGGAGCATACAACACGAGCTTTCAAAGCAACAATGAAGCCTCTAAGGCAAGTATGCAAACATGTTAAGTGGACTGAAATTTCATGTTAAGTGGTTCCAAACCACTGAAATAATGCAAACGAGGCATGCTATACACTTACATACTTAAGGCCAACAAGCCCAAAAATGCAAAGAGGCTATATAATGCATGCTAGGGTCGACTCAAACAACCTAAGACAGACCTAAAGCATGGCAAAATAAGCACAAAGCTTCACAAATCTAAGCCTAAAACATGCTAAAACAAAGGCACAACCTAAGGCATATTAAGGCAACACAAGGCATTACAAGGTAGGTATGCAAGGCATGCATGGTATACCAAAACCAACTTAAAACCATGTTATATTATGGCAATATAAGCATGAAAAACAGTCATGGCATGCTCAACAAACATTCTCACAAAGGCTTCCTCTAGAGGCCAAAAATGGTCCCTTTCAAGGACAACAAGGAGAAGGGGTGGCCCCCTCCTTCTTGAGACTTCAAGGCACCATCTTCACCACTGAAATCCCTCAAGATTTCAGTGGTGAAGAGGCCCAAACACCAAAGTCTCGAAACTTGCACAAAATAGCACAAAAATGGGGCCTTTCAAGGCCTAAGGGTGGTCAAACACACCCAAACCACAAAACACTCTTAACAAACAATCAAGAGGGCCTAAAAACAGAACTTTTTTATGTTATACACTAAACACAAAAACAGCTCTAAGATAGGTAGAAATAAGATGCAAGAAAGGGGTAAAAAGGGAGTAAAGTGGTTACCCTTGTAGACCTCTTCACAAATGGTGGTTTTGTGGCCTCCTTGAGCTCCAATCCAGCCAAGAACAGCAAGAATAAGCCCTTAGAACCTCAGTAGCCAAGGGAAGGTGAAACACTAGGTGCTTGTGTGCAATAGTATGGACTAAAACACACACAAGAGTAATATAGAGATAGGATGTGTATTGAACCCTAACCCTAAAACCAGAGCTTCCTCTGTATTTTCTAAGCAAAAAGCTCTAATTTTTCTAACCCTTGAGCAAGGGAGAGGAGGGCTCCTCTTATAGAGGAGCCAATCTTGTAAACTTACAATGTAAGCTAACAAGAGGGGCATCCCTCCATACACGTGTATGGAGGGGAAGCAAATGCCAGCCAGCTGTTTCAAAATATCTCCAAAAGCAGCTGAACAGTAGTCGGCTGGGCAAAAATGTCATTTTGACAAAAATGACTGCCGACCGGCAATAAAGAGTGCCGACCGGCAACATACATTGCCGATGGCAACAAAAACCAGCCGGTGGCCTCTAGCCACTGCCGGTGGTGTGTGGGGATGCCTCACAAGGCATTCCCTGCCCCTCCAAGGCAAAACACAAGTGTTTGGTGCAAAACCAGACACAAAACGGTCGAGTTCGGAGATCCTGAGGCAGGGCGCGTAGCCGAGGACTCCGGGAACTCCAAACGAACACAAACATGGATAATCACCGAGTGTTCAAACGGTGACGTCCAAGTCTTGAGGACGGTCAAAAATGGGGTGTCTACAGTTGCCCCTCTTTGAAAGAACTCGAAAGTCATAACAATGACGGGATGAATGTCAAAGCCAGAGACGACCCATTTTTGACAAGGCCAAGACTTGGACAAACATGCAAGACAAACAAGGTATGCGCCCGAAGGCAGGGGCAAAAATGCAAACAATGCAAGAAGCGAGCATAACTTATGATCATGCAAAGAAAGCTGTAACGAAGCACGCATGCAACAGTTTTAAGCTAGCATACACCAGACTACACTACAATGCAGAAAGGATGTAAGAGAATTATGCAATTCTCTGTACGTCTCACGCGGAGGATACAATACCTGTGCGGCTCATCCGGTTGCATCGGCCTCAAATGAACCGTACATACAATATCGTGCCTGAAAAGAAAGCAAACTTAACAGGTACAATATCGTTAACAATATGCATGACAATGCAAATGAAGCACGCATGCTAATGCAAATGACGACACGCATGCTAACAAAAATGTGACACGCATGCCAATGGAAATGAGGCACACATGCCGATGAAGATAAGGCTGGGGCACACGTGCCGATGCAAACGAGGCACACGTGCCGATGCAAACGAGGCACACGTGCCGATGCAAACGAGGCACACGTGCCAATGCAAAAGAGGCACACGTGCCAATGAAAATGAGGCACACGTGAATGCAAATGAGGCACACGTGCCAATGAGAATGAGGAGGCACCGTGCAATGGAATGAGGCACACGTGCCAATGCAGATGAGGCACACGTGCAATGGAAATGAGGCACACGTGCCAATGGAGATGAGGCACACGTGCCAATGGGAATGCGGCACACGTGCCAATGAAAATGAGGCACACGTGCCGATTGCAATGAGGCACACGTGCCGATGAAAATGAGGCACACGTGCGATGCAAATGAGGCACACGTGCCAAATGAAAATGAGGCACACGTGCCAATGCGAATGAGGCACACGTGCGATGGGAAATGAGGCACACGTGCCAATGCAAATGCGGCACACATGCCAATGCAAATGAGGCACACGTGCCAATGAAATGAGGCACACGTTCCAATGCAAATGAGGCACACGTGCCAATGAAAATGAGGCACACGTGCCGATGAAATGAGGAGGCACACGTGCAATGGGAATGCGGCAACGTGCCAATGAAGATGAGGCACGTACGTCCAATGGGAATGCGACACACGTGCAATGGAGATGAGGCACACGTGCCAATGGGAAAGAAGGCACACGTGCCGATGGAGATGAGGCACAACGTGCCAATGGGAATGAGGCACACGTGCCAATAAAAATGAGGCAACGTGCCAATGAGAATGAGGCACACGTGCCGATGCAAATGAGGCACACGTGCTGGGAATGCGGCACACGTGCCAATAAAAATGAGGCACACGTGCAATGAGAATGAGGCACACGTGCGATGCAAATGAGGCACACGTGCCATATGAAATGAGGCACACGTGCCAATGCGAATGAGGCACACGTGCCAATGCAAATGAGGCACACGTGCCAAT
Organism: Camellia japonica; assembly: GCA_030407325.1. NCBI lineage: Eukaryota > Viridiplantae > Streptophyta > Magnoliopsida > Ericales > Theaceae > Camellia > Camellia japonica. The sequence goes on along the minus strand of JAPPVO010000019.1, from coordinate 95,972,143 downwards.
GGCAATGAGGCACACGTGCCAACGCAAATGAGGCACACGTGCCAATGCAAATGAGGCACGTGACGTGCCAATGAAAATGAGGCACACGTGCCGATGAGAATGAGGAGGTACACGTGCCAATGGGAATGCGGCACACGTGCCAATGGAGATGAGGCACACGTGCCAATGGGAATGCGGCACACGTGCCAATGGAGATGAGGCACACGCGCCAATGGAAAAGGAGGCACACGTGCCTATGGAGATGAGGCACACGTGCCAATGGGAATGCGGCACACGTGCCAATGAAAATGAGGCACACGTGCCAATGAGAATGAGGCACACGTGCCGATGCAAATGAGGCACACGTGCCACATGAAAATGAGGCACACGTGCCAATGCGAATGAGGCACACGTGCCGATGAAAATGAGGCACACGTGCCGATGCAAATGAGGCACACGTGCCGATGAGAATGAGGCACACGTGCCGATGCAAATGAGGCATACGTGCTGATGCAAATGAGGCACACGTGCCGATGCAAATGAGGCACACGTGCTGATGCAAATGAGACACACGTGCCGATGCAATGTGACACGCATGCCACATAAGATGTAAAATGATGCAAATGAGACACGCATGCCTCATAAGATGCAAAATGATACAAATGAGACACGCATGCCTCATAAGATGCAAAATGATACAAATGAGACATGCATGCCTCATAAGATGCAAAATGCTGCCAATGAGGTACGCATGCCTCACGGAGATGTAAAACAATGCAAGTGTGACACGCATGCCACACGAAATGTAAACAATGCAAGTGGTGACACGCGTGCCACACGAAATGTAAAACAACGTAAATGAACTCGAGTGCGCGACAATGCACGTTTTTTCTTTTTGAAATGCATGATAATGAACAAAAAGGAGATGCACGACAAACACGATGATGTGCGAGGCGACGTATGTATTGAGGTGCATGACAATGCATGACAACGCTTGTAATAACATGCATGACAATGCATGAGGATGTGCATGACGGCGCGACGCAACGCACCAGACAACATGATGAATGCATGCAACACGCGCGGGACAACTTTTGAGTCTTGTAAGAGGCAAAAAGATACAAAAGGATACAATCATTGCATGAATTTGAGTGCTACGCACAGAAGACACGGTCCGAGGTCAAAACGGAAGCCGGTTGAGCGTCGGAGATGCACTTTTCTTGCACTTTCTTGAGCTATGAAGACCAAAAACTACTTATATGGCCTAAACAAGGCCGTGGGAACACCACCGGCCGAGTGGGGAAGCCACTGGCTGTCCACCGGCTACAAAATAATTCCACCGGCACAATATTCTGCCAGCCGGCACAAAATTTTGCCGACCGGCAAAAAGTTCCTGGATCGGGGCAGATTCGACATTTCACCATGGGTGTTTAAAATAGGGTTCCAAAACCTATTCTTTTCATTATCCTTGCCGCAAAAACGACACCTCTCTCTCCCTAAAGTCTTTTTTCTTCCTCATTTCCTTGTTTTCTTCACGTTCTAAGTCCGTTTCGTCGTCGGATTCGCAATTCCCTTCGCGTTTCGGACATTTTTAACCGAACAAATCTTTGTTTTGGTGCCTCTTTTGCCATTTCCACTTTTTTGGGGTTGTTCCCCTCACTTTCCTCTCCATTTCCGTGCCTTTTCGCATCCCGACCTTTCCGGCCATTTTTCCACCCTCCCGGGAGTTGATTTTCGGTTGACTCTTCGTATTCCGACCCGATTTTCATTCTCCGACCATTTTTCATCATTCTTGACATGGCCAACGACATTCTTCGCGGGTGAGACTCCCTCGGATCACAAGATGGATCCCAGGGTTGAGCTCCTCCTACCTTGAGTCCCGTTCGCACGACCTACCGGCCGGCGATTCATGTTCTGCCCCCTGACGGACTGCGCCATTCAGGAGTTTCGACATGGCGTTGGATCCCGAGCTCCTGCTACGTGAGCCTGCCTCTCACCTTGTCCTTCGGCGCTTCCGAGGTAACTTTCTTTCTCTGTTTTATTTTCTGCAATGTAGAACACTTTAAACTGTCAACTGCCATAGCTGATTCTGTTCTTGAACTGCTTAGTTCCGATGCTCTGATACACTGTATATTGTAGTTGATTGCAAATGCACTTGCAACTGATTGTCTGTTTAAGACTCACACGTGCACACGCACTGCACTAACCTTGAACCACTTAAAACACGGGACACACCGTATTTCACTACAAACACCGACACCTGATATCTGTTTTGAATCTGAAAATATGCACACATGCCACATTTGCACTGAACCACTCAAACACGCTGACGCATCACACATTGTAGTTCACTGTAAGCACACCGGCACCCGGTATCTATTTGAATATTGAAAATACGCACGCATGCCACAGTTGCACGAACCACTCAAACACGCTGACGCATCACACATTGCAGTTCACTATAAGCACACCGGCACCCGGTATCTGTTTGAATCTGAAAATATGCACACATGCAAATTTGCATCGAACCACACAAAACGCTGACGCATCATACGTTGTAGTTCACTATAAGCACACCGGCACCCGGTATCTGTTTGAATCTGAAATACGCACGCATGCCAAATTTGCACTGAACCACTCAAACACGCTGACGCATCACACATTGTAGTTCACTATAAGCACACCGGCACCCGGTATCTGTTTGAATCTGTGAAAATACGCACGCATGCCATATTTGCATCGAACCACACAAACACGCTGACGCATCATACGTTGTAGTTCACTATAAGCACCACCGGCACCCCGGTATCTGTTTGAATCTGAAAATACGCACGCATGCCACATTTGCACTGATTCACTGTTTTTTCAAAACTGTACATTTTATATTGCTTCACGACTATTTGTTTGAAAACAGGGAGATTCCCATACCATCCGCGGTATGGGAACACTGTCGCTCGTGAGTGGTACGCCGAGCTACCTGACGCAGTTCGCCATATTGTAGACCAGGCCCGGCTTTGGCGCATTCTGCAGAGGACTCTCCAGGCTTACTACATGCAGACCTCTCCTCGCCGCTCTGGTGGGGACATGACGATGACCCCTTATGATTTCTCGATGCTTACAAGCATCGGGGTAGGGGGTGATCCGATCCCTTTGACATTGATATGGATGAGTGGACCCGCGCTCAGGTCTACTTGCTCGGCGCGGCACCGCCTCTTGCGCGTCCCGCTTCGTCCGATACTCTCCTGGTTTGAGGTGCAGTTCAGGGTCCAGCCCCTCCTTGTCGATGCAGCCCGATGACTCAGGAGGCCGTGGAGAGATACGCACGCTGCTTCCTCATGTTCCTGTTTGGGACGACCATTTCGCCGACCGGGCGAACACAGTGCCTCTCTGCCTGCTCAGCGCACTGGTGGATGTCAGGGACATATTACATTATGACTGGGGTGGCGCCGCTCTGGCCACTCTTTATAGGTATATGACTCGGCTTCCCACGGCAGCGGACAGTTGCCGGGGGTTACTGGCGTGCTTGGGAGGTACATTTCTTCTCCTCCGCTTTACATTTCTGTTCTATATTTTCTGTATTCTGTACTGTACTCTGTAGTTTGCTTCGCACTGACTGTATACTATACACACGGCACACACATACTCTGCTTTACACTGACTGTACACTGCTCACACTGTACACCCTGCACAATACCTGCACAATACACGGCTCTGCTATTTCTGCCCTTATCTGTATTCTGCTTTATCTGATAAATGCACTGGTATTTATCTTGCAGTTGTGGGTTTATGCCTACTTTCCCAGACTGGAGCCGGTGCCAGAGACGGAGACTCCTCTGGTCGTTCCCTTCTCGCGCCGCTTCGACGGGAGATGCACGCGGCGGCCCCGAGAGACATTTAGCTTTTTCCGCCGCTTTTTCGACACCATCACCCCTGCCGAGGTATGTTTTACTTACAGTTCATTTAAGCTTCGTCTTTCCACTGTATATTTGCCATAACAGTAGATAACGAACTGTATTTCAATTCCAGATCACCTGGCAGCCGTGGGCTCCACTGCCAGCGACGATTCGAGATCGGTTTGCCGGTGCTGAGGATACCTCGCGTTTCCGGATTCTGCTGGAGGGCCCGGTCTGTCGGGCTTGGTACCTAGGCGAGCGTTTCCTACGTCAGACCCTGGGTTTGCCTGAGCAGACAGTCCCGGTGCACCCTCCTGAGCATATGAGGGATACCGAGCGATTCACTGCCGAGCAGATGGCGGACTACACCATTGGCTGGGAGGCAGACGGCTTCAGAGGCGAGGGCGATTACTTGGAGTACGTCCGGACCTTCCTCATGCGACCTCTGAGCGGCGGTCGCCGAGGCTGGAGAGAGAGCCAGCAGCGCCAGCCAGGCCGGAGCAGGAGTAGGAGCGCCGAGGGGAGCTCGAGTCCGCGGCAGGGGCGGAGTTCAGAGGGGACGAGGGACCGGTTGGCCTGCTCTGCCCGCTTCACTGACTTTCAGAGGGCAGGGTGGGGCGACCTACCAGATCCCCTTTGCTCCTCCGCCGGCTGATCATGAGTTTGTCGGTGTCCCCGACTTGCCTCCGGTATGTATTACTTCATTCTTCATCTTGCACTGTTATTTCATTTCAGTTTATTTGATATTCGACAGAATATTGATGCATCTGATACTTTTGCAGGCGTCTTCTGAGTACACCCGGCAGTCATTGGAGATGAATGCCTCCATGATGGGGATGCTGCAGCGGACCTTCGACCTCCTAGCCCTTTACAGCATTCCGGTACTTTTTCTTGACCACAGCCTCAAACCATATACAAACTGCTTTGCATAATCTGATGCACAACACAACACCTGATAAACTGCTCACGGCATCTGATACACGATACTTACACACTGCACCCTGCACTGATTCACTGCTCACATATACATACACTGTATTCACACACCGTATTCTGTACTGACAAACTGCTCACAGCACCCACACATTGTACTCATACACTGCATTCTGCACGGATTCACTGCTCCATATTCCTGATGCATTTGCTTTTATGCTTTTCAGCCTCCCTTCCAGATTCCTCTGGTGGGTGGCGCTCCAGCTGGACCTCCCATCTCTACCCGGGATGGCAGTATATCCCCGCACCAGAGGAGGGCGCACTCACGTCGGGAGCAGCTCGCGGGCTCCAGTTCCAGATGACGAGTCTGAGGCAGAGACAGAGGCGGAGGAGACCGGTGATGGCTCGGACTCGAGCTCAGACGGCGATGCCCTGGTGGTGCCCCTGGTGATGATGCTCCTGGACCTTCGTCCAGGAAGAGGACTAGGACAGATTGATAGCCCCGAGGCCATTTTTGACATTTGATACAGATTTTTTGCTGTTTTGTTTTTTTTTCTTTTTCTTCTTTTGTAGTTTAGGTTACCTTGTACTGCCGCAGGCAGATTTTTTTCCAAAACTTATGTACTTGAAAAGATTATGAAATGAAACAAACCTTTTGTTTAAAAGAGTGTTACATTTGTATATATCTGCGTATTTCATACTTTGCACTGCATTGCATCATATTACACCTCGAAGTAAATGATATTGATCTATTGTCTGAAATTAAGCACTTGCACTATGATAATCATAACCAACCAACTAACGGCAAACCACTCATACAAACTACTGCTCAACCTGGGCACACAGCCCATACTCTACTGGGGATTGATCTGCATACAACCCATAACACAGCTCTCGGTTCATTCCGCACACAGCAAACCTTGAACAAACAGCGCCAATCTGACAAGACGGATCACAAAAGCTGACATGGTTGCAGTTGAAACACACTCGGATGTCCCAATTTTTCCTTTTCCTTCTCTTGGTTCGCACGAATGTAGAGAATGGCACAGCATTCTGAGCACAAACGATTTTTTTGAAATAAAGAAGGGTTTTCAACCGGGGTATCGAGCCTACCACAGAACACAGCGGAGGGACTCAAACAAAGAAACAAAAGGCACACGACCTGAACACAACGAGACACACTCGGAAAAGACTCAAAGCCAAAATCGAGACTGACAAATCAAAAGACACGACACGCGGACATGTTTATAAAAAGACCTCAAATCTCGAGGAGCCAATTCCTCCGGGTATTATCCCCCCCTTTTCTGATTTGTGATTCTCATGTCACTCGGCCTTCAAGCTCGGTTTTTCTCTCAAAACCCTTTTCTTACTTCTCTCTCTGCTTACACCTCTCTATTCTTTATTCTCTCATTTTTTTATCCCTCCCCAGGGTGATTAATGGATGAATAGGAAGTCGCAGGTTCACGCCCAGCACTGTTAGCTCACAGCTATTTCTCCAGTGGGTAGAGTGCCTTTCCGGCGAGTATGTTGACGGGGAAAGACAGAAGACCTGACTCAATTGTGCCCCTAGTTCGTCACTTTGACCATTTTTTTTGTTTTCTTCCTAAAACAAGTTTTGACCAAAATGAGAGTTGGATTAACATACTTGTTCGATTTTTGATTTGAAAATCATACAAGTCAGGCTGTGAGCACTGAAAATTTTCCTTTCTGGGTCCAAGAAAAATGGTCCGGTCTTGGAAAATGAAATAGTTTTTGAGAAAATAGTCAACTTCAGTAAAAATTTTCAAAAACTATTTTTGCAAACAATCAACGCTCGACGAGCGCGGAACTTACCCTCGAGATGCGCAACCTCGGATCGGAGGCAATGGAAAATTGCCCCTTGCTTGAAGGGGGGGCATGGCAACGGAAAGTTGCCCCTGGTTTGGACGGTAACTCAGGGCAACTTATGGCAATGCATGGCAACGGAAAGTTCCCTCTTGTTTGGATGATGCCGCGGCATGCTGTAAGCCAGTCCTCGTTGATGACGATCGGACCCTCGGACGCGGAGGAGACGAAGACGGTTTGAATCAATATATGGACACAGTCACCTGGAATGTGTTGGTGGTTGGATTTCAAGAGGAAGCTAATCACGTAGTTCCAGGTTGCTGCAATCGAGACATCAGATTTGGAGGAGGCACAAGTGATCAAAACCATGACATGGACTGAGACGCTATGGAAGCGTTAGAGGCTGGACTTCAGGATGAAGTTGCCTACGTATCCCAAACATGGGAATCAAGCCTACGTAGTTCCGGTTAAGGTACACTCGGGTATTTTAACCTTCACTGTTTAGGCTCTAACTTTTGCCAAGGTGCCCAATGCGGGTTTTCGACCTTGCGAGCTATGTTTTTTCTTTTCTTTTTTTTCTTTTCTTTTTCTTTTGTATTTTCATTTTTTTCTTTCTTTTGCTATTTTTTCTCTCTCTTGCTTCTTTTTATTTCTTCTTCTTTTTTTTTTTTTTTTTTTTTTGCTCTAACTTTTGCCTGGGTCGCCCTTCCGGTTTTCGGCCCAGCGAGCCTCTCAAAGGGTAAAAGTGTAGCAAGCCCATGCCAAATGGTTTTGAGATTGAAGCCTTTCTGTGTCCAGGAGAATGACTGTTGTGTTGATTTGCAGAAAAGTCCATCACGGTTGCTTCACGAGCCTTGCCGGGTGGGATCTGATCTCCTTGATCTGACTTTGATGCCTCTTGCTCGAGGGCTGCCTCAAAATGGGCCACACAGGCGTTTCATGGCACTGTTGAACGTTTTGAACGGATTCCAGTTTGCAACAGATAAATTGAATCTTGAGGCTGAGAGCGATCCTGGGCTGCACAATCTCAAGAGCAATTCCACACAAGTCTTCACAGGACCGCGCAAAACATTTTATTTTTGAAAGTTTTTAAGAAAGCGACAAATCGCTCGCGCTGAAGATAGTGTGGAACCAGTCTGGATCAAACCAGGGTCCTTCTCAGTACTCACGCCGACAAGCGTGATTTCATTCATAAAAAGGCTTAGCATGCCTATCTTTCTCTCAAATATGATCAAAGTTTTGCAAAACCCAAGGAATTCCTTCCTCTTTGTTTTTATCACCGCAGTGTTTGGAAAGGGGTTTTATGAAAAGCTTAGGTCATTACAACGGTGTTCAAGGCACAAGAGAGTAGGTAGAATGTACTGTCGTTCCATTCACATCCTCTGGCACAACTAACTCCTACTGAAAGCAAGCATGAAAATGAGATAGCCACAGCTGTTTCATTCAGATTTGTTGGTATAACTGGCTCCTCGGCAGAGACAGACTCAAAAACCAAAAGCGAGTAATTACAAGACAAAACGGTGTCCGGGGCAACAACCCCGGAATCACCTGGCATTCTATACAAAGAGGGCTGACTCGATACAACAAGGCAGACCGCAAAAAGACTGACTCGAAATAAAGAGACAGACTCAAGACGAAAGACTGACTCGATACCCAAGCCAGAATTTACACAGCTAGTGCTCACAAAATGTTCAAAAATGCGTGCCAGACGCCACATCCAAAATATAACAAATGCCGCCCGCAGGTGGTTCACTTTCTGATTACATACTCGCAGTATCTGTGTCCTCAAAATCCAATAACTGGGTGGTAACGGACTTGGCTGAGGTGGACGGGAGGATAACCTCGTTATCAATTAAATCCTGCACCTCATGACGGAGGCGGAAGCAGTTGTCGGTAGGGTGGCCTGTCTGCTGGTGGTACGCACAGTACTGAGTTGGATCATGTGTAGCAGGGAGGTTCTTCGGGAGGGGCCAGGGCTCCAGGGGCTTGAGATGCCCTCTCTCGGCGAGGATCTGAAGTGCTTTGGATAATGGCATGTAGAGAGCATAGAAGACCCTGCGCCCTCGAGGCAGGTACTTTGGAGCCTGAGCACTCTTGCTAGATGCACTAGCGAACGGATCGGCGGGTGTGGCCTTGGATTTCTGACCCTTTCCGGATGCAGGGTTGGGAGCGGGAAGAACTGTTTTGGCATGACGGGGCCTATCCCGGTTCTCTGATTGACTGGAACTGCCCTCAGGCGGAGTGGGGAAAGCGTCCTCCACAGCTTTTGTCACAACTGCAGATACATGTTGCTTGTTCATCCCCGCGGCTTTCAAAGCCTCTACTGCCCACAGCAGTTGTTCGATAGGGTCGGCATCTGCCTTCATCTTGTCTTTTCCTCTGGCCTCGGCCTGATCAAGGGTTTGAGTTGACGTTGACATGTCATTATTATAACTGGAGGCCATCTCCGGTTGACTGAGTTCAATAACAATTCGGCCCAACAGCGGGGGCTCCTGGGGTACAAAGCTCCCGGCGTACGGTGCAGCTGGCGGTGAAGCTGACATTCCATAGGCGAGATCTGCCACAGACCTCTGGAGATCACCTATCATCCCCATTAGTTCAAAGTAGTAGGCTCATGAGCCTGATATAGTTGAGGGGCCCAGACTGGGTGTGCAACTGGCGATCTGGGTGGATGTGGCATATCAACAGTAGTCTCACTGTGCAGGTGATTTCTTGATCCAACGCGGCCGTCATGACCACGATCTCTTCTGAATTCTGTGTCATGCTAAGTCCTGCCTCAGCAAGGAGAAGACACTAGCTATTCTGGATCAACTTTCTGAATCTTTGAACCTTAAAACGGAAAACAAGCAGCATTTCAGCCCCAAACAGATCAAACACGGGTGTAGTCGATCAACTGCACTCTACTACTGATCACTGTTCCCCAGAATCACTGTTCAAAACTGAACTGATACCCGCAGACATAACTGATTCTCAACAACACTGATACTGGTGCCCTCGGGCCTGATACCCAATCTTGCGAACTGACATATATGTTCCTGTAGAGATACACTCTAAAGCACATAGCACGTAAATGAGAGCCAATACACCCCTATGTTGGGGTAGGGTTTCCCTGTCCTATTTTGTCAAGAGCTAGGGTTTCACTACGCACACAGCGGTTTCAAACAACCTATATCGGGTAAGTAACCTGTCCTAATTTGGAGTGATCACTATGGATTTCGATATGCACTAGGTCGAATGGTCGAAAAGGGTGCCCCGGTAAAACCGGGGTTTGTGTTCCCATGCTGTCAGAGCCCATAACCGGTCAGCCTTATGGTCATGCCTTGACAAGACAAGCCTCCGGCAAACCGTTCAGGAATGGCATATGGCAAACACGATGTCCTAGGCGCACCAATGCACATGCAATGCAAAGAAACACATAAATGAAATCAAAACAGGATATCACGAGTTCGAGTCAAGCTCTCTAAACTCCCCAGCAGAGTCGCCAGAAACTGTAGACGTCCCCGAATGCCCCGGGAGGGTTAAGTCCCGTTCTGTTCGTTTTTGCGGGTCTACTACAGTTTGGACTCAAATTGTCACGGTTCTAAATCTGAACCAAAGAGTCCAAATCCGGCAAATCGTTTTGAGAAACAGATTTTTGAAAAAAAGTGCCAAACATGGACTGCTTTGCCAAATATAGAGTCGCCACCTAAATATTTTTTTTTTTAAAATGGGAAATTTAGGAAACCCTGACTCGGTGCCGAAGGCCACGTGTCCGTCATCACCAAAGTTGTCTTGGCTCGGGAGTTTGGGTACGATCGGGGAAGGTCAGCTATGAGCACCCCCTTTCGCCCGGTCCGAAGACCGGCCTCTACTAACCATGATATCCGATTTTGAAAACGTTATGTATTCTTATTCCGGTTATTAGCCTAGAATTACTATGTTATGCGCACAGCAAACAAGTATAGACTAGATTGCCTAATTTGGAAACAAGCATTGCATATCCGTTTGTTTTGAAAAGCGCTTTGGAATTTGCTACTCGCAAGTAGGCTAAAACACGGATTTCAACGAGTTTTTCCAACTCAAACAATCCAACCTCCACCCACAGGCATTCAAACAGTTTATCTCATATAAGCACTTAGCCACATGGTAATCATGTTGTCATGTTAACATTCACACGCATGCGAGATGCTAAAGCATAAATACTTACATCGTACTCCATGCCAAAACAATAAACTAGTTAGCAAACATGCATGCCCTAGTTCATGTTAGAGTGACTAATGCATCGCATACAGAATGTGATTAGGATAGGCTCGGCTAACCCTAAGCATGGCATGTGAAATGCTACAGGTAACAAGTATTCAATTTGGAAATTGAAATACAATGCAGTTAGCGTGATATACCGAGCCCGGTGCATGTAAGACAAATGTATGAATGCACGCATGCTATCATACTGTATGCTAATTTAAACGTGCCCTAATACTAACCATCAAAACAGGTAAGTAAAAGGGAAGAAAGAAGTGGGGGTTGGAAGACATGCACACCACTCACCCACACTTATTACAGATTTGCCCTCGCCCTGAGGGACCAAAAGAATATACAAATTAATTAACTATGCAAGCTAATTAAATATTACCATGTGGCTAAGTGCTTTAGGCCTAAAACAGTGGCCAAAACCAAGGAAACGAAAGCCAAAATGCACACACACATGCATGCAATCATGGTCCAACACCTTAAGCATAAACAAGGCAACTCTTAAGCACACTTAAAGAGACCAAACAATGGACAATTAGCATGCATACCAAACTCTGAATTGCACAAAATAGAGGTGCCAAACCAACTAATTCAAGCAAGTAAAGCATGCAAATGGTCCAAGTACTTGAGGTAAGCCAAGAGGCTTAAACCAAGGTCAAACCCACCAAGCCTCACAAGGCTAAGGGGACTCAAAACAGGTCGAAGGCAGACCTAAACAACACCCAAGGGACACCTAGATGGCATCTAAATGGCTCAAATCCAAAGGCATACATAATGACCAAAACATGGAGCATACAACACGAGCTTTCAAAGCAACAATGAAGCCTCTAAGGCAAGTATGCAAACATGTTAAGTGGACTGAAATTTCATGTTAAGTGGTTCCAAACCACTGAAATAATGCAAACGAGGCATGCTATACACTTACATACTTAAGGCCAACAAGCCCAAAAATGCAAAGAGGCTATATAATGCATGCTAGGGTCGACTCAAAAACCTAAGACAGACCTAAAGCATGGCAAAATAAGCACAAGAGCTTCACAAATCTAAGCCTAAAACATGCTAGAATAATGGTTTACAACCCAAGGCATATTAAGGCAACAACAAGGCATTACAAGGTAGGTATGCAAGGCACGCATGGTGTACCAAAACTAACTTAAAACCATGTTATATTATGGCAATATAAGCATGAAAAACAGTCATGGCATGCTCAACAAACATTCTCACAAAGGCTTCCTCTAGAGGCCAAAAATGGTCCCTTTCAAGGACAACAAGGAGAAGGGGTGGCCCCCCTCCTTCTTGAGACTTCAAGGCACCATCTTCACCACTGAAATCTCAGTGGTGAAGAGGCCCAAACACCAAAGTCTCAAAACTTGCACAAAATAGCACAAAAATGGGGCCTTTCAAGGCCTAAGGGTGGTCAAACACACCCAAACCACAAAACACTCTTAACAAACAATTAAGAGGGCCTAAAAAAAAACTTTTTATGTTATACACTAAACACAAAAACAGCTCTAAGATAGGTAGAAATAAGATGCAAGAAAGGGGTAAAAAGGGAGTAAAGTGGTTACCCTTGTAGACCTCTTCACAAATGGTGGTTTTGTGGCCTCCTTGAGCTCCAATCCAGCCAAGAACAGCAAGAATAAGCCCTTAGAACCTCAGTAGCCAGGGAAGGTGAAACACTAGGTGCTTGTGTGCAATAGTACGGACTAAAACACACACAAGAGTAATATAGAGATAGGATGTGTATTGAACCCTAACCCTAAAACCAGAGCTTCCTCTGTATTTTCTAAGCAAAAAGCTCTAATTTTTCTAACCCTTGAGCAAGGGAGAGGAGGGCTCCTCTTATAGAGGAGTCAATCTTGTAAACTTACAATGTAAGCTAACAAGAGGGGCATCCCTCCATACACGTGTATGGAGGGGAAGCAAATGCCAGCCAGCTGTTTCAAAATATCTCCAAAAGCAGCTGAACAGTAGTCGGCTGGGCAAAAATGTCATTTTGACAAAAATGACTGCCGACCGGCAATAAAGAGTGCCGACCGGCAACATACATTGCCGATGGCAACAAAAAACCAGCCGGTGGCCTCTAGCCACTGCCGGTGGTGTGTGGGGATCCCTCACAAGGCATTCCCTGCCCCTCCAAGGCAAAACACAAGTGTTTGGTGCAAAACCAGACATAAAACGGTCGAGTTCGGAGATCCTGAGGCAGGGCGCGTAGCCGAGGACTCCGGGAACTCCAAACGAACACAAACATGGATAATCACCGAGTGTTCAAACGGTGACGTCCAAGTCTTGAGGACGGTCAAAAATGGGGTGTCTACAATGACCTTCCCCTCTCGTACCCAAGTTCCCGAGCCGAGGCAACTTTGGTGATGACGGACACGTGGCCTTAGGCACGAGTCAGGGTTTCCTAAATTCCCCCAAAATAAAATATTTAGGTGGCGACTCTGTATCTGGCAAAGCAATCCATGTTTGGCACTTCTTTATAAAAATCAGTTTTCCAAAACGATTTGCTGGACTTGGACTCTTTGGTGATTTATCGATCTTACATTGCACATTGTGAGATTAGATTCAGAATCGTGACATTGAGTCTGAACTGTAGTAGCTAATAACAAAACGAGATTCGCACCGCGCCTCGTCGCGCGCGGATATCGGAGAGTTCCTGGGAGCGCGTCTACAGGGCTTTGAGCCAGCCGTGTTTGAAGCCCCGATTCTCGAATTTGGGTACTTTCTCCACATAATTCTCCAAGGCGGCGTCCTTCCCAGCTTGGAACGCTTTGGAAATCTCGGAGTCGGCTATTTCCTTTGCTTCTTTGACTCTTCCAAATCAGCTTCCAGTTTGGCAATCACCTCATTGGCTAACTTGAGCGCATCTTCGCTCGCGTTAGTCCTCTTTTCGGCGGCCAACCTGAGCTAGTCAGAACTCTTCGTTTTTTTTGCCTCGGTGTCGGCTCTAGCACGCTCCTCCGCCACTCTCGCCACCTCGGACTCGGCCCTTTGAGAGGCCTCCACGGCCTTGCTCTTCTCATTTTCAACTTCGGTTTTCAGAAAGCTGATCTGTTCAATAGCATCATGTTGACGACGACCGATCTCGACTATCCTGCCCGCCGTCTGCAAAACAAGGAATTACAGTAAAAAAAAATATAATAAAAAATTTATAGGCGGAAGACTGCAAATAAGGCTCAAGTCACGTACCAATATGGCTGATTGAGTGGCTAAGGCTATTGACATCAAATCTGGCTCCGCCCGAAAAGTCACTCTGTCAACCGGTAGGGAAATTGAGGAAGCCATGCTCAAAGCCATAGCCAGATCTCTCAGAGCTGACGCATCAGACACAATCGGCACGTTCTTTATCCTTGGTTGGACAATGAATGGCACAACCGAGTTCGACTCATCCAAGCACAGCTGTTTATCGGTAAATATTTCCTCAGGTTGATTTAGCGCTCAGTGGGACGCTTTTCCCCCTCTGCTCGGCCTCTTGATCCAACTGTTCGCTTATCTGCTCCGTCTTGGCCGTTTCAACCTGCTCCGTCTCGGTATGCGGCGGAGAATACTCAGCCACAGCAATAGGGAGAGGTTCAGATTGGTTGGTCTCAGCCCTTCTCCGGGCGGCCATCTGTTCGGTATTTTTCCTCCGGGCCAGCTGCATGAGCGACTTCCCAGCCATGTTTTCAAGGTACGCGCCGGGAAGATCCCCTAAGTCAGTAAAAATATCTTTAAATGAGACATCCCCTCAGCCTGAAGTGGATGGAGGGTTAGATTGATTAAGGCCGGCTTCTTCGAAAGCCAAGTTCAAAGCCTCGTCAACTTCTTTGATTTCCAAAGTGGACTGATTCGGCTGTTTAGCGACTTCTTCGGCTACTTGTTCTTCCGCCTGCTCCAAATCAGAAGCTTCAAAACCAATCTGCCTGAGGTTTTTGAAGTTGGGGAAGATAAGAGCCATGAGCTACTGTTCGCCCCTCGGAATCGGAATGTTGTCTGTGGCTGAAAATGTTGCGTAAGTCGGCTCGTATCTGAGAAGTATATGGGTCGCCCTTCCTTGCTTCTGGAGGTTTGGATTGCCAAAGAACTGGAGTGCGGTTTTAATTTCCGCAAGCACAGCGTCGTCGGCTGAAACTAGAACTTTCTTCAAATTGTTGCCTGCATAAATAAAACGATAAGTTCATGGAAGGAAAGCCGAGTAATATATAGCAAATACATGTAAGAAACTATACGGCCACCTGGTTCGCCTTTTCGTCTAGGCACAGGATCAAGGCGATCTTCACCCTTGTCGAATTCCCAGTTGCCTTGGACAATAACCATGACATCGTCAACTCGCTTACCAGAGCTGGCAAGCATAGTCACCAAATGATGGTCGGTGTCCTTAGCCCTGAGAAAGTAACGCCCCTGTCGCCCAGAAGATTTGGCCAAGGCATAGCAATGCCGAATGACAGGGATACCAAGATTGATTCTAAGGCGTTGGTTCAACTCTACAATTCCCATTATGATTCGGTAAAAATTTACATAAGGTTGGGAAGGGATTAGACCCCAGTGGCGAAAGACGGCCCTTAAAAATGGGTGAAGGGGGAAATGGACTCCGTGTCACAACCCAAACCCGCCCCTATGGATTTAGCATCGTAACCGGCCAGTAATCCTTGGATTACCAAAGGCCTCTTGACAAATTAACATATAGGTAGGGGCTGCGGAAGCAAATATACAAAACATACGAGGTCCAATGAGCTGTGATGACATACATGGGACAAAATAATCAAAAACCTTTATAAACATACGGGTGATAACCAAAAGATATAATATTTACATACCACACTTAGGCGTATATGTCAAAAATCTCGCCTACAACTTAACAGACAAACATAGTCTAATATGATTACAAAAACAGCCACAAAACTTGACTTCATTCGAAACCTCCTCAGGAGGCGCAAAGGTTGGCTGACAAAAACTGAAACATAGGCCGTCAATTCTGGGCCTGGTCACGTGCTTGCTCACCTACATACATAATATAAATAGTGAGCGGAAGCCCTGAGTGAAGTCCATACAAATTTAGAAATCATAATTCAGATTCATATTCGTATTCTTGTTCAGATGATATACAAAAATCATAATTCATGCTTAATCATAAATCGTACATCCATTAGCGCTACCAGGACAGATACAGAACAGATGCAGAACATATGATGGTTATAAATAACCAATTCCACAAAGGAACCTCCGGATCCGGATAATAGAGAATATACATGCTGAGCACCATGATGGAGCCTCTAATACGGGCAACAGAGTGCAGACATATTAAGGTCCATAATGGAACCTCTGATACCGAGTAACAGCTAACAGATATCACATAATACTAAGGATGCCACGAATACATTTTTAGAAATTGGACAATCATTCATTCTACAGAACATATCATTTCAGAAAACAGATCTTATTTCATCATACAGAAAATAAATAAAGTTGAACATAGCTTTACTAAGTTATTACTCACAGTTGGCTTCAAGTGCAGACAGACAGAGCAGACTAATTAGACGGTCTACGGCACGTGACCTACATGAACACATAACAAACACACACCTGAAACACACGTTCGAATTGTACATAACTTACTTTATTTGCTCTGAGTGTGTTTCTAGCCTTTAACCTCATTATGGAGTCTTAATCATGGCATAGGAATGCTTAGGATGGAATGAGGATGCAAAAATACATTTGAAAACATTTTCCAAAACTTGCTGAAAACATGGTCCATGCTCAAGCGTGGCTTTCCTCGCTCGAGCAGATATGCCAGAAGTGAAGGTTTGCTCGAGCATGATTTCCCTCGCTTGAGCGGACTGCAAACTTTGGAAAAGTACTTGTTGCTTGCTTTTCACGCTCGACGGACGCTCGATCCATGCTCAAGCATAAGTCTCAGGCCCTCGCTCAAGCGTGACTTATGCCGCTCGAGCGTGCTGCAAAACATATGAACTTCCAGTCGCTCAAGCGGAAGTACACGCACTCAGAGTGCTCGCTCGAGCGTGAACTCCTACGCTCGAGCGTGAATGCAAAATCTGGAATTTCCATATTTGATCTCCAAGCTTCAAACTCAAACCAAACACTTCAAAACTCAACATTTTGGGGCCAAAACTTTAGGAAACTCATAGAAACTCATAAAACAACATGTTTTAAGGATCGTTTCAAGAAATCATGGCCCAATGACATGCCAATTGTACAAAATTTCAACTTAAACTTTATGAATGTTCAAGAACATAACATGCATGAATTCTCTTGTACTCAATCACTTCAAAACATGATCAATTTTGGCAAATTGATAGAAAACATGATGAATTCTCAAAATATAAGTGAGATGAACACATGCATGAAAGAATTCTTTGAAATCATGCTCAATTTAGGGAGAAATGGACATGCCTACATAGTATAGCTCAATCCTCTTCAATTCTACCTCAAATCCTACATGAACTCATTTAATTTCCTTGAAGTATTGTAAAATGTAGCTCAATTACACAATTGTGAGTTTGATTCCTTACCTAGAGAATTGAATTCACAAGAGTTGAAGTTGAAACTCTCAAATTTCCCCCAAATGGCAACAATTCCTAGCAATCCCTTGGTTAGACCTCAGTTTTCTCCCTTCTTACTCTCCCTCACGTTTTCTTCCTTGAAGAGGCTCAAAATGTATTCCAATGGAAGAAAAAGATGAGTGGGGGCTCAATTGGTGCCTAATATAGGCTTGATTAAAGTGTAATTAATTGAGGTTGAAATAAGTGGCATTAATTTAATCTAATTTAATCATTCAGGATCAAATTTCAATCAAACCTACCATAAAATTTTAAAAATCCTAATTAACATATAAATCAAGTCAATTTCTGTATCGAATGCTGATCCTTTAATTCACATACCGAAACTAAAACATAAACAGATTTTTCTACATTATATAGATATAAACACAAAATAATGCAATGCACATATAATTAACTGAGGATCACTTCTTAATTACTCATTTGACATACTTAAACATGAATTAGCGTTAATCATGGGTCGGGGTTGTTACAGTCTTCCCCCCTTAAAGAGTTTGGTCCTCCAAACTCGAGTTACCTTCATTCTGGAAGAACACCAGGTCTAAAGGAAACAGTTCAGGATATCTTTTCATTATATCTTCCTCCGTCTCCCAAGTAGCATAAGTTCCTCCATGATTCTACCAATCAACCTTCACCAATGGGATTTCTTTGTTTCTTTGTCTTTTGCTTCTTCGGTTGACAATTTGAATTGGCCATTCTTCATATGTGTAATCATCCTTCAAAAGCACGTGAGTTGGCTCAATCACATGTAGCGAGTCTCTCAAATACTCCTGTAGCATAGAGACATGGAAGACATTGTGCATGTTTTCCATTATCGGAGGTAAGGCTACTCGATACGTTACCGGGTTGATCTTTTCAAGAATCTCATATGGCCCAACATACCTTGGCGCCAGCTTGCCCTTACCACCAAACCGCGTTTGCCCCTTCATTAAACTTACTTTAATAAACATATGATCCCCGACTTCATATTCTCTGTCTCTTCTTCGGACATCAGCATAACTCTTTTGCCGGCTCTGTGCAGTTTTCAAACGCTGTTGGATCAGTTTCACATTTTCAGTGGTTTCTTGCACAAGTTTCGGTCCCAACAATGGTCTGTCGCCTACCTCGGCCCAACATATCGGAGATCGGCATTTTCTTCCATACAAAGCTTCATAAGAAGCCATTCCAATGCTTGAATGATAGCTGTTGTTATACACAAACTCAGTCAATGGCAAATAAGTCTCCCAATTTCCTTCGAAATCCAACACACACATTCTGAGCATATCTTCAAAAGTTTGATTGGTTCGTTCAGTTTGACCATCCGTCTGTGGGTGATAGGTGCTACTCAATCTCAGTTCTGTCCCCAAAGTCTGTTGTAAACTTTGCCAGAATCTTGATGTGAACTTCGAATCTCTATCAGATACAATAGATACTGGTACACCATGTAATCTCACAATTTCATTCACATACATGTTAGCTAACTTATCCGCATTATAAATAGTTTTGACAAGCAGAAAATGGGCAGATTTAGTCAAACAATCAATTATAACCCAGATAGAATCCATACCTCGAGTAGAGCGAGGCAATCCCACAATGAAGTCCATGGTAATGTGTTCCCATTTCCATTCCGGTATTGGAAGTGGCTATAACAAACCAGCGGGTTGCTGATGTTCGGCTTTAACTTGTTGGCAATGTAAACATCTAGCTACAAAATCTACAATGCACTTTTTCATTCCAGGCTACCAAAAGTTCTGTTTCAAATCATGATACATCTTTGTGTTCCCCAGATGCATGGAAAATTTGGTGCTGTGAGCTTCGAACACAACACGCTTTCTCAAATCAGAGGAATCTGGTACACAAAGTCTATTCTGAAATCTCAACACATTATTCTCAAACACAAACCCTAGCTTCGGTTTTGAATCAAATTCTTCCATAATCTTTTTCAAGTACTCATATTCAAGTTGTTTCTGTTTGATTTCTTCAATGATTGCAGGTTGAGCAGAAATGGCAGCTAAAATCCCACCTTGCTCTCGCAAAACAATTTCAATCTTTTTCTTTTCCAGGTCATCTAGCAATTCTTTTTGACTGGACAGCAAACATGACAAATTCCCAATCGACTTTCGGCTTAAAGCATCAGCTACAATATTAGCTTTACCTGGATGATACAGAATTTGCAAATCATAGTCCTTGACCAGTTCCAACTATCTCCTTTGTCTCATATTCAGTTCTTTCTAAGTAAAGAAATACTTGAGGCTTTTGTGAACCGTGTACACCTCACAAGTCGTTCCATACAGATAATGTTGCCAAATCTTTAAGGCAAACACTACAGCTGCCAATTCAAGATCATGTGTTGGATAATTCTTTTCATGTGGACGGAGTTGCCAAGAGGCATAAGCAATTACTTTCCCATTTTGCATTAACACACAGCCCAAACCTTTGTAGGAAGCATCACTGTAAATCTGAAACCCATCAGTACTATTGCATAAGGTCAAAATCGGTGCAGTTACTAGTCTGGTCTTTAACTCTTGGAAGACTGACTCTCTTTGTCCGTTCCAATCAAATGACACATTTTTCTGAGTTAACTGGGTCAATGGTATGGCAAGTTTTGAAAAGTCTTTCACAAATCTCGTGTAGTAACCTGCAAGTTCCAGAAAACTTCTAACCCCTGTCACATTCGTCGGTTTAGACCAGTCCACAATAGCTTCAATTTTCTGAGGGTCAACAGAAATACTATCCTTGTTGATTACATGCCCCAGAAATGCCACACTGTCAAGCCAGAACTCACATTTGGACAATTTAGCGTATAATTTCTTTTCTTTCAAAGTCTGTAGAGCAATTCTCAAGTGATGCTCATGATCTTCCCTACTTTTGGAGTAAATCAAAATATCATCAATAAATACAACAACAAATTCATCCAGAAATGATTTAAACACTCTATTCATAAGGTCCATAAAGGCAGCAGGTGCATTAGTCACCCCAAACGGCATTACTAAAAATTCATAATGTCCATATCTAGTTCTGAATGCAGTTTTCTCTATGTCTTCTGCCTTAACTTTTAACCGGTGATACCCAGATCTGAGGTCAATCTTGGAAAATACTTGGGCTCCCTGAAGTTGATCAAACAAGTCATCTATTTGAGGTAAAGGCTGTTTATTCTTGATGGTTACTTTGTTCAATTCCCGATAGTCTATGCATAACCTCAGAGATCCATCTTTCTTTTTGACAAATAGAACTGGAGCACCCCAAGGTGAAGTACTCGGACGGATGAATCTCTTGTTGAGCAGTTCCTGAAGTTGAGTTTTTAATTCTTTCAATTCTGAGGTAGACATCCTATAGGGGGTCTTGGAAATAGGTTGTGTTCCCGGGATTACTTCAATAGTGAATTCAATCTCTCTATCAACTAAGTCCCCAAGCAATTCATTCGGAAACACATCGGGAAATTCACAAGCAACAAGAATAGTTTCCATATTAACACTATCAGATGATGCAGTCAATATACAACACAAGTAACCCCTACATCCCTTCCTAAGCAATTTCACAGCTTTCATGGCCGAAATCAGGTATGGGGGAGGAACTACCCCATTTCCAATAAAAGTAAATTTAGGCATACCCGGTGGTCTAAACACAACAGATTTACTTGCACAGTCAATAGTAGCACAGTATTTGGTCAACCAGTCCGTACCCAGAATACAATCAAAATTATCAATATTCAAGGGCAACAAGTCAACATACAATGTCATATCACCAATCATAATATCACATGCTGGATAAACATAAGCACATATCATAGAACCCCCGACGGTGTAGATACAGATAACACATATGTCATAAGCTCTAGTGGTCTAGTTAATTTTTGAGAAAAAACATGCGATACGAAGGAATGTGTAGAACCAGAATCTATCAGTACACACCGTTTTGAGAACATATAGGGAGTATACTTGACACCACAGTTTCGGTGTTCTGTACGTCACCAGGAACTAAGGCAAACACTCGACCTTGTCTCAGAGGTTCTTTCCCAATATTAGTCTTTGCATTGGTTTTAACTGTAGAAGCGGACCCAGCTGATCTCATCATAGGACGGCTGGCATTCTCAGACCCAAGTGGGCAATCTTTCACTACATGACCTGTCTTGCCACATCAGAAACAAGCACCAGATGCTCGGTAACATACACCTTTATGCCTTCTTCCACAATCAGGACAAACTGGAATAGACCCACTGTTTTGACTCGAGCTGCTTGTAGACCCTGTATTCTGCTTCTTACTTACATGAGAATGGCCTTTTCTGAAACCATACCCAGACCATTTTCCTCTCCAATTAGTTGTTGCTGCTGCTGGGGCCTTACTTTGCTTCATAGCGGCTAGGGTGGCTTCCGCCATTAAAGATCTATCAAGAACTTGCACATATGTTGGTAACTTTAGTACACCAACTCGATCAAATATGTCTAACTCCAATCCTCCCTCAAATTTGCGAGCTTTATTGTAGTCTGTGTCCACCATATGAGGAGCAAATCTAGCTAATTCGGTGAACTTTGCCTCGTACTTGGCTACAAACATTCGGCCTTGCTTAAGTTCTTGGAATTCAGAAACCTTTCAGTCCCGAAAACATTGAGGAAAATATTTTTCATAAAAGATCTCATTAAATCGAGCCCACGTCATATTCCCATTGGTATTCCGAATCAGTAACCACCACCTTCGAGCTTCGTCTTTCGTAGTGTAAGTGGCCAATAAAACCTTCTGAATCTCAGTATAGGGAAACACCTCAAACAGTTTTTCCATCTCAAGCAACCATGTCTCTGCTTTCAATGGTTCAATTCCACCTAGGAATGTTGGCGGTTTCATCTTCATGAATTTCTAAGTCAAGTTGATGATGTCATTATTATCTGTTTCGGCTTATGTCGGCAGAGGTGGAGGGGGCAAAGGTTGTTGTCTTTGCTGTTGTGTCATAGCTTCAGTCAATGACACAAGCATTTGTTCCATTCGGCTTATACAAGCCTCTAAAGATTCACTTACATCATTTCCCCTTGCATTCTCCATGTTGCTATAGAGACATCAAATAACAATAAACATAGGAATAATCTTATTCATTTCTTTCAATTCATTTGCTCATATTTACATTCAGTTTTAATATCCATTTGGGTTACCACACACTCACACATGCAGATGGAACGCCCCTATTTCTTACTAGGACATCCTAAGCTCATATAGACCTGTGTGTGCGGTAAAACACGTGCTCTGATACCACTCTGTCACGACCCAAACCCGCCCCTATGGGTTTAGCATCGTAACCGGCCAATAATCCTTGGATTACCAAAGGCCTCTTGACAAATTAACATATAGTTAGGGGCTGCGGAAAAAAATATACAAAACATACGAGGTCCAATGAGCTGTGATGACATACATGGGACAGAAAAATCAAAAACCTTTATAAACATACGGGTGATAACCAAAAGATATAATATTTACATACCACACTTAGGCGTATATGTCAAAAATCTCGCCCACAACTTAACAGACAAACATAGTCTAATATGATTACAAAAATAGCCACAAAACTTGACTTCATCCGGAACCTCCTCAGGAGGCACAAAGGTTGGCTGACAAAAACTAAAACATAGGCCGTCAACTCTAGGCCTGGTCACGTGCTCGCTCACCTACATACATAATATAAATAGTGAGCGGAAGCCTAGTGAATAATAACGGAGTAAAGGGTTTTGATGAATGAAGTCCATACAGATTCATAAAATCATAATTCAGATTCATATTCGTATTCTTGTTCAGATGATATATAGAAATCATAATTCATGCTTAATCATACGTGGTACATCCATTAGCGCTAACAGGACAGATACAGAACAAATACAAAACATATGGTGGTTATGAATAACCAGTTCCATAAAGGAACCTTCGGATCCGGGTAATAGAGAATATACATGCTGAGCTCCATGATGGAGACTCCGGTACGGGTAACAGAGTGCAGACATATTAAGTTCCATAATGGAACCTCCGATACCGGGTAACAACTAATAGATATCACATGATGCTAAGGATGCCACGAATACATTTTTAGAAATTAGACAATCATTCATTATACAAAACATATCATTTCAGAAAACAGATCTTATTTCATCATACAGAAAATAAATAAAGTTGAACATAACTTTACTAAGTTATTACTCACAGTTGGCTTCGAGTGCAGACAGACAGAGCAGACTAATCAGACGGTCTACGGCACGTGACCTACATGAACACATAACAAACACACACCTGAAACACACGGTCGAATTGTACATAACTTACTTTATTTGCTCTGAGCGTGTTTCTAGCCTTTAACCTCATTATGGAGTCTTAATTATGGCCTAGGAATGCCTAGGATGGAATGAGGATGCAAAAATGCATTTGAAAACATTTTTCAAAACTTGCTGAAAACAGGGTCCATGCTCGAGCGGATATGCCAGAAGTGAAGGTTCGCTCGAGCGTGACTTCCCTCGCTCAAGCGAACTGCAAACTTTGGAAAAGTACTGGTTGCTTGCTTTTCACGCTCGACGGACGCTCGATCCACGCTCGAGCGTGAGTCTCAGACCCTCGCTCGAGCGTGACTTATGTCGCTCGAACGTGCTGCAAAACATATGAACTTCTGGATACATGCATTTTACGCTCGAGCAAGCTTCCAGTCGCTCGAGCGGAAGTGCACGCACTCAAAGTGCTCACTTGAGCGTGAACTCCTACGCTCAAGCGTGAATGCAAAATCTGGAATTTCCAGATTTGATCTCCAAGCTTCAAACTCAAACCAAACACTTCAAAACTCAACATTTTGGGACCAAAACTTTAGGACAATCATAGAAACTCATAAAACAACATGTTTTAAGGATCGTTTTAAGAAATCATGGCCCAATGACATGCCCATTGTACAAAATTTCAACTTAAACTTTATGAATGTTCAAGAACATAACATGCATGAATTTTCTTGTGCTCAATCACTTCAAAACATGATCAATTTTGGCAAATTGATAGAAAACATGATGAATTCTCAAAATATAAGTGAGATGAACACATGCATGAAAGAATTCTTTGAAATCATGCTCAATTTAGGAAGAAATTGACATGCATGCGTAGTATAGCTCAATCCTCTTCAATTCTACCTCAAATCCTACATGAACTCATTTAATTTCCTTGAAGTCTTGTAAAATCTAGCTCAATTACACAATTGTGAGTTTGATTCCTCACCTAGAGAATTGAATTCACAAGAGTTGAAGTTGAAACTCTCAAATTTCCCCAAATGGCAACAATTCCTAACAATCCCTTGGTTAGAGCTCAATTTTCTCCCCTCTTACTCTCCCTAACGTTTTGTTTCCTTGAAGAGGCTCAAAATGTATTCCAATGAAAGAAAAAGATGAGTGGGGGCTCAATTGGTGCCTAATATAAGCTTGATTAAAGTGTAATTAATTGAGGTTGAAATAAGTGGCATTAATTTAATCTAATTTAATCGTTCCGGATCGAATTTCAATCAAACCTACCATAAAATTCTAAAAATCCTAATTAATATATAAATTAAGTCAATTTCTGCATCGGATGCCAATAGGGCCTTCAATTCGCATACCAAAACTAAAACATGAATAGATCTTTCTACGTTATACAGATATAAACACAAAATGATGCAATGCACATATAATTAACTGAGGATCACTTCTTAATTACTCATTTGGCATACTTAAACATGAATTAGCATTAATCATGAGTCGGGGTTGTTACACTCCGCCCTTAGCAATTGATAGGAGAAGAAAGATGATTGGACTCTCATCAGTCCTCTCTATATCAAGTGTGCTCTCTGCTACGAGTGACAGGTGGACGTCGTCAGGAATGGAAAAATAGCGTCGAAAACTAGAAACTCGATCCGCAAAAAGAAGGGCTTTCAAATGTTTGGCCATCCTAGCTAGTTTAAGGAGTATGCTAAACTAAAAACAAACAAGGAAATGGGATTCGAAATGGGGGAGAAGAGAACTTACAAGAAGCGGAGAAGACAATGAGAAATGGGGAGGGAGTTGCAGAGGTCGCGAAATGTAGGTGTTATACAGAAAGGCGAATCAGAAACTTTGAGTATTCAAAAAACATACATTCGAAGGGACAAAGTTTTAAATCACATTAAATGAAGGAAGCATACGAAGGGGCGGGAAATTGTAATGATGGCCAAAAAGCGTATGCGTTCTGACACTTACGTTGGAATGAGGCTAACCGCTGAATTTTTGTTTTGACTTTTCAAGTTCGAAACCAAACACACCGACTAACTGATGCTAATAGGATGTTTGGGGGGCAATTGTGGGAGCTGAATAATGGTAGATGCAGAATAGCTGAATATCATCACTTAGAAAATCAGGATATACATTATCTTCGGCTCCGTCCTATACGATCCCTAAGCCGAATAAACTAATCGGCCGTAGAAACAGTTGAACAAAAAGCCGAGCGAGAATTGGCATATGACAGAAGGGGCCGAACGAACAATCACGCAATGGATTAAGAGTGGGCCCGACCTTAGGGCCCAAAAACGAATATAAATAGAAAAATATCAACCAAAGATATGAGAACAAACCCAAGAAATTTAAAACTCAAGCAAACAAGAGACCTATACTAATTTGTCCATTGGAGTGCTAATTTCGGCACCCCCGACCGGAGTGTTAATCCCTTTTCAGGTGGCGATCAGAGGATCAGGGACGACTTTCAGGATCCTAGAGTATTTCCAAACCTACACTTCTACAGAAACAAATTAACATCCACAGGTGTTTTAGCAAGATGATCATCATCTTTGCTAAATTTGTCAATTATTTTTTTAATGTAATGAGATTGTGACAAAGCATAACCTTCTGATGTTTTGGTAATTTTCATACCAAGTATTACATCAACAATTCCTATGTCCTTCATGTCAAAATGTTTATTCAACATTTTCTTGGTAGTTTTAATCACGTCATTATTACTGCCTATAATATAATGAGCATATCATATACATAAAGACATATTATTACATAACCTTTGTTTGTGTTTTTAATATAAACACATTTGCCACATTTATTAATCTTAAATCCATTTGATATCATTGCCTTGTCAAATTTTTCATACCATTGCTTTGGCTCTTGTTTTAAACCATATAATGATTTAACCAATTTACATATTTTCTTTTCTTTTCTTTTCCTAGAACAGAAAATTATTCTGGTTGTTCTATGTAAATTTCTTCATCTAACTCACCATTTAAGAAAGCTGTTTTAACATCCATTTGATGAATTTCTAGATTGTACAAAGATGCAATGGCAATTAACATTCTAATGGATGTTATTCTAGTAACTGGTGAGTATGTATCAAAGTAATCAAGACCTTCTCTTTGTCTATATCCTTTAACCACAAGTCTTGCCTTGTATTTGTCGATTGATTCATCTGCTTTCATTTTTCTTTTAAAAATCCACTTGTACCGAAGAGGTTTACAACCCGGTGGCAGATCCACCAATTCCCAAGTGTGATTTTGCAAGACGAATTCAACTTCACTATTTATAGCCTCTTTACATAAATGAGCTTCAGGATTGGACATAGCTTCTTTGAAAGTTAACGGCTTAGTTTCTAACAAAAAAGCTAGAAAATCTAGACCAAAAGATTTTGAGGTTCTAGCACATTTGCTACGCCTAGGTTCCTTTTCCTTATTTTGATCTATCTCTTACTCTTGTTCTTGATCTTGTTCTTGATCATGACTAGTAATAGCATCATAAGATCTTTTATTAGTACTAGTCTTTTGTCCAGTCTTATTTAGAAACACATGTTCAAAGAATGATGCATTCTGAGATTCAAGAATAGTAATGCATATTGGTTTTTGATTCATAAGTCAGAACATTCCGAAATGCATGTGTGTCACACACTCGACTTGATCTTTTTGTACTTATTCGGTTCGGTAAATAAGTTCTGTAAGTAATTTATTTTTATTTGTTTGATTTGGTTTCAAGTTATTTTATTTTACACAGAAGATTGTTTCAACAATCTTAAGATAGATTCGTCCCGCTTTAGTACTTACGGATAAACGGCGTCTATCTCCCAAGATACAATGATCTACACAGATTGTAGTAGCACTCCAAACAATTTGTACGGCGAACAAAAACCTGTGTTCTATACTCTCAGAATTTTTTCTAAGAACTAGTATGAAGAACAATGCATACAAAGAGCAAAATCGGGAAGAGAAGAACTTTTCTGGATGTGCGAAACTACTGGAATGAGGGTATGCTTTTATAGGAAATTAGGTGCCTTTTCAGAAGGGCCGAACAGGTGCAATACAACCTAAATAGACACAGTCTTCAAACTGAACAAGTGCAGTGCAAGTTTTTTCAAATCTGTTTGAAAAACCAGTTTGAATCTGTCCAAAACTGCTGGGCAGTTTTAAATCTATTAGAATAGTTTAATCTGTTGGGAATTTCGGACTGGAAGAAGCACAATTTTGGATAGAAAATTTGAAATCCAATTTGGCGGAAAAATTTGAATTGATTTCGTCCAGAAAAATTAATTTTTTCGCAAGAATTCTGGAAGAGGCACAATTTTGGACAGAAAAATTTAGAACAGTTTAATCTGTCGGTAATTCTATCCAAGAATTTTGCTATTCAGAATTCTGTGCTGGTAACAAAAAAGAAAAAAGAAAAACAAGCCAAAATAAAAAAGGGGAAAAGGGGAAAAGAGAGAGAGAGAGAGAGAGAGAGAGAGAGAGAGAGAGAAGAGGAAAAGATTGATTATCATATCAAAATTCAAAACCCAAATAAAACCCTAGATTCACACACCATCTTAAAAATAAAAAAAAAAAAACCAACAGGGAGTTGTCTAGATTAGAGCGAGAGAAGGCAAAGATTGAACAATAACAAACCTAATGAAACAATAACAAAAGGGGGAGTAAAAAAAAAGGTGAGGATTTAGCCTTTTACCTTGGAGCTGTGTAGAGAGAGAGGAGGAAAACATTAAGCCAGATGGTACAAATCACCCCTTCTTAGCGGGGTTGTATTCCGTTAAAGGAAATCACCACCGGAGATTACTTAAACTTCTAGAGAGAGAAAGCTTGGTGGAAAGAGAGGTGTTAGAGAAAATGAAGTTTCAAATTTTGCAATCAAAATCATAGAGAAAAAGGAGAAAACGTCTGTGAGAGAAAGAGGAAGACATTTTTTAGGGTGGGCACCAAAGCTAAATCTGGACCATTTATTGAACTTAGTAAAATTGATCTAAACCATTGAAATGTCTAAATAGGACAAATGAGAATAAGATATTTTCAGCCCTTAGATTGAATCAATCTGATGATCTACATTTTGACACATAGACAAATGTCTCATTCCCAATTCAAAAACGCCCTTGTTTTGTTATATAGATTTTTAAAAAAAAATTATATATATTTTATTTTTTAAATGTATGTATATTAAGTACATTAAAAAAAATTTTGATTAAAAAAAAAAAACTTGAAAACAGTTTTTGAAAACAAAATTTAAGAAAGATAAATACCTTATTTTATTAAAATGTGAGACATCAGGTGACTCATTAAGCTATTACTTTTGTCACGACCCAAACCCGCCCCGAGAAGGTTGGCATCATAACCGGCCAGTAATCCTAAATTACCACAGGCCTTACAGTACAAAACATAATTAACCGGGGCTCGCGGAAGCGAAATAAAGAAACTAATAGTCCAAAGAGCTGTGCATATATATGAACAAATATTTACATGCCAAAAATGTTAATTTACCCACCATATTACATAACATGTGTCCCAAAATTCATATACAACACATATAGGCACAAGCCACAAATACATTACAAAACAAAACTCACTATACGGCCTTCCAGGCCTAGCCCAGCTCAGAGGCACCATAACTCAGGTAGGCTTTCAAAACGGCGGCTCGACACGAATTCCGCCTAGGCTTGGCTCCCTGACTGCTCACCTATAAATACATATATACGGGGGTGAGCTAAAGCCCAGCAAGTAACATTGATGTAAAGGGTTAGTGAACGAATTCCATATATCATATATCCGTAAAACAAATCATTATAAACATAATCATTTCATAACAGAACATACGTAATGGCATACTCCATAGAACATAACATATACTGAACATTTTCCGACTAGAGTAATCAGTTCCGGATACTGATTAAACACATACTGCCACAATGAAGTGGATAGCGAGATCTCGTAAACTGGTCATGGACCCGCACTAACGTGCCGTCCCCCATGACTTGGGACTTCCTATGGATGCCATACTAGATTCGCAAATAGGACATTCGTTCACAGATTCAAATTCACATTTTGAAAACATAACTTAACGTATCACATTTAAAACATACTTTATAAAAACATAACTTTACAGAAATGTTACTTACAGAGGGTTTCCGAAACCGGTCGTACGGTCTTCGTGTCTTGACCTACAAATATAAACGTTACAGCATAATCTTTTAACACATAAAGCACACATACACACTTGTAATCTCATTATCATAACTTAATTAAGCCTTAGGAATGCCTAAAATGTAATGAGAATGCCCAAAACATACATGGGAACACTTTGTGAAACTTCAAAAAAATAGGTCCCCGCTCGAGCGGAAAAACCCATGCTCGAGCGGACTGAAAACTGCGAGAAAATACTGGATGCATGAAATCCCCGCTCGAGCGACCAAACCCACGCTCGAGCGGACTGTGAAAATTTGGGTGGAAAAACCAGTCCAAAAATCTGCTAAACCGTGGCCTCTATTTGCAAAATCAACTCCCAAAATCAAGAAACTCAAGGCCAAAATCATTTGAAAAACAACTTGAATTCAAACATTACAACTTCAAATAACAATCATATTTCCAACTAAAATTCACATGTTTCATGTACAAATTTAAACTTTGAATTGAGATAGAATTTCATAAAACATGCTCATAAACTCAACTAAACTCAAATCCATGAAATTCCTCCCCAAACATGACTATCATGCAAGAAAAACATGATTAAAAACATGGATTTCACACTCTTATGCCAAACACAACATGAATCATAATATTTAAAGCCATGTATGCTCATGGATGCAATCTAGATAAAAATACAACACATCCTCTCAATTAAACATAATTTCCCCTTTCAATTCATTCCCTTGCCATGAGATCATGAAGGAATCAACCTTAATTCAAAAAGTTAAAGAGTAATCCTTACCTTGATTATTTAATTTGGAAAAGATCAACTTGTTTCTCCCCTTTTCTCACTTCTTCTTCCTCTTGGTTTCCTCTTCTTCCGAATTCACTCTCTCTCTCTCTTAGATATTTTATTTCCTTTGCCTTTTGAGTCAACATTGGGTCAATAAGCCTTATCTATAGCCATTTATATCAAAAAAATGGAATTGTGTCAAAACTTACAAGCCAAACGGAGCTTAGCGAATCAGACGAAATTCAGTTCTAAATTAAACATCCCAAATGGTTCCAAAAATTCCCGGTATCACATAGGCATGTTCAATTTCGTCTTCCGAACCCGTTACGGTCGTCAATTTCAGTCTCGAAGTTGTAGTTCCAACACATATTTTTTTTTCTAATTCAAACAGAAAATTCCCAATTAATTCATCTTAATGCGTAATTAATTACCGATAATTGTGGCGTACATTTCGGGGTCATTACAACTTTCTTCTTCTTCTTCTTCTTCTTTCCTTTCTTCTTTTTTAAACTTTGTTGTTTATACATGCTCCTATGTTTTGGATTTATTTCTATTTTTAAAATTTATTTATCAAGATTTATGAAACAACATACATGAATATGAAATTTTAATAATAAAAAGTAAAGAAATTGCTTAGATTTTGAACTGTTACATTTTTCACTTTTGAGAATGAAGAAATTTCTCAATTTAGTCAATATTGAAAACTGAGAAAATTTAAGCAAATTGTACAAAACTGTGAATTTAGACAAAATTCTCAATTTTAGTTATAATTTCATATTCAATATAAATATTATTTGACATATCTTGACAACTATGCTTCAAAATTATAAATTTTTATAAAAATAAAATATTTACAATGAAAGTTATGATATTTTTAAAGTTAAAATAAGGGCAAAACAACTATTTTTTTCAAAAGGATACTTTTAAAACTCCCAAAAATCACAAGTATGGGACCTTATGGATTATTAGAGCATCTCTAACAAGTATGGAGTTGTTGCTACGTAGGGTGCGCAGCAGCAATTGTTGCGCATCTTATTGAGCCCATTTCAGAACCTAATTCGATAATCTGAACTGTTTACATTTTAGAAGGTATCAAGTAGAATATACCTGTAAAAATTCACGTCAAGCAGATTGTCACGCCCCAAAATAATACATAAAACCCATCACTTTAGACATGCATTGATATAAAATAAACCAACAATTTCTATTCATCAGAGTAGTTCTTACAACAGTGTTACATGTTAACAATAAAAGGAAATGCCCTACGGGCTTACAGCTTTCCAAGTCAACACTTGGTTACACAGAGTAGAGTACTAACTCAAATACATATAAAGCCCTTGGCTTGAAATCACATGTAACACATCAAAAGAGAAATAAAACATCAAAAGTCCATTCGCCTCTAGCCTCCCAAGCTATATCTTTGGAGGTGGCATGCTACCTGTACCTGAAAATGATATTCCCGTATAGGGTGAGCTAACAGCCCAGTAGAAATACACTAAACCAGCTATGAACAATGACTAAAAGATTAACAGTTTGATAGATGGTTAACACTTTTACATTCTTTCATAACACATTACAGTTTCATTTTCCATTCCTTTTCAATTCTCAATTCATAACCATAGTCCAGAACCTGACCAAATAACCGATATGAGACAGTAATTCATATTAAACATTTCCTCATTTCACAATAGATAAGCATACTAGCTATATCAACACATCAACAGATAAGCATATGAGCAATATCAACACTTCCACTGATATATCACACTTCCCAAGATAAGCGTACAAGCTGTATCTACGGAGTCCATCACCTCTCTTCTCCCACAAAACACCCGGTTTAGAGGTCCATCACCGCTCTTCCCCTAAACCGTCGAGTACATCACCTCTCTCCTCCAACACAACACAACGCATAAAAACAATTATTATACACATCATCAGTCAATACATAAAGTTAATGTATTCTTTCAAAAGTCATACTCAATGACACATTCTAGTGATTAGTTTTAGTTTGCCTAATCATCATGCATTGTCTACAACAATCAAGACTATCCTCCACCGATAGCCCAAAGCAGTTATTTCTAAACAGAAAATAAATGCACAAAATGAATATAAAATCAACATTTCAACTAGGTGAGCGATAAATAATTCAACTACACCCTTTAATCCCATATATTCCCAATTCTATGCTAAACATGCATATAGGCTTTTTATAAATAAAACCCCAACTTTTGTAAAATTGCACAAAAGTCCCTAAACTTTCTCAAAATTACCCAACAACCCCAACATATCAAAATGCTAAAATTTAAAGACAAAGCTCATAAAAAGGAGTAGGTTATCCCTACCTCGAATTTGAAGCTCAAACGGAGAAGATGAAAAGAGTCAAGGCTCGATCTCCACCACACACCACAAAGCCCTCGAGAATTAACACAACTTTGGCGGAGGGACTATGGCCAAAATCCCAATGGAACTATGGCCAAAATCCAACTCGGCACAACTAAAATTTATACTCAAGCTCGGTTCGTAATGGCTAACTAGACCAAGAAAGAACCTTAGAAGTTGATAAGCTAACCCTATGCCCTAGCACCTATATATAGGAGTTTGTCCACCTCCAAATGTGTCTCCCAACCGATGTGGGACTTCCACCAAATATGAAAGTTTGACCACTTAAAAATGTATCTTGTAACCGATGTGGTACTTCCAACAAACACACCAAAGGTTCCCAAATACATTACCAAAAGCCTTAAAAGGCACAAGTGCTACAACCTCCCCACCTTAGGAAATTTCGTCCCCGAAATTAAGGCAAGTTTTTTTTTTTTTTTTTTTTGAAAAATAAGTTTTTCTCCGTTTTTAAACAATGTTAAATTTCGACATTTAATAATTTCATATCATAAACAATTTTCATGATACATCTCCAGTTCTAATAATATGGCCAACATATGCAATATTAAAATCAACTCCTATATCAAGGCAGTTTTACTATATTTTCATAAACCAAAACATTTACAATGTTTTACAACTTAAGACATACTTAATGATCTTAAAGTTCAACAATACAACAATACATATATAACATATGTTCAAACATCCACAAATAGGTCCGGATATTTCTCTCGGACCTCCAACTCACGTTCCCAAGTGGCCTCCTCCACTCCGTGATGTTTCCACAAAACCTTTACCAAAGGAATGGTCTTGCCACGCAGGACTTGATCCCGCCTATCCAAGACCCGAACCGGTCTCTCCTCATACGAGGCATCCTCATCTACCTCTAAGTCGGTCCAATCCAATACATGTGATGGATCCGGTTCATACTTCCGAAGCATACTCACATGAAACACGTCATGAACTCCGGACAACTGCGGCGGCAAAGCTAAACGATAAGCGACCTCGCCAATCCTCTCAAGGATCTCAAAAGGACCAATAAACCGAGGGGATAACTTCCCACGCTTCCCAAACCTCATCAAACCTCGTCTAGGTGATATTTTCAAGAAAACATGATCACCTACCTCAAACGCCAACGGTCTCCTCCTACGGTCAGCATAAGATTTCTGACGACTCTGGGCTGTAATAAGCCTCTTACGGATAAGCTCAACCTTCTCCGTTGTTTCCCTCACCAACTCTGGACCCAACAAAGGTGCATCACCCACCTCAGCCCAACAAACTGGAGACCTACACGGTCGGCCATACAGGGCCTCAAACGGTGCCATACCGATGCTAGACTGGAAACTGTTGTTGTAGGCAAACTCCACCAATGGCAAGTGCCTCTCCCACGTCCCACTAAAGTCAAGGACACAACCCCGAAGCATATCCTCAAGGATCTGAATAGTACGCTCGGACTGCCCGTCAGTCTGAGGATGGTATGCTGTACTAAAGGTCAACTTAGTGCCCAATGCACTCTGCAAACTCTGCCACAACCTAGCAGTAAAACGAGGATCTCTATCTGAGACGATCGTCACTGGGACTCCGTGCAACCTCACTATGTCCCGAATATACAAGTCGGCAAGATGATCTACCGAATCTCTCACGCGCATAGGAATGAAGTGCGCCGACTTAGTCAACCGGTCTACAACCACCCAAATAGCATCACTACCCCGCTGAGTCCTCGGAAGACCTACAACGAAGTCCATAGTGACATGCTCCCACTTCCACTCGGCAATAGGCAAGGGTTGCAACAAACCCGCTGGCCTCTGATGCTCGGCCTTCACTTGCTGACAAGTAAGACACTTAGACACGAAAACTGCCACATCTCTCTTCATACCCCGCCACCAAAACTGGCGACCCAAATCCTGATACATCTTGGTGCCTCCCGGATGCACCGCAAGGCGCGAATGATGAAACTCTCGGAGTACCTCCTCTCGGCAAGACTCCGGCACAAACAAACGGTCTCGGTATCTCACACTCAAGTCGGGATACACCGTCAAACCCTTCTCAACTTTCCCACTGGAGATCTTCTCTCTGAGGGATTCTACCTCAAGGTCACCTCTCTGTGCCTCTAACACTCGAGTCACAAGTGTAGGCTGCGCAACAACAGAAAACAAGGTCGCAGCCTCAACGGATTCGCCCAGAAGCAAATCAAACTCGCCAAGTGCCCCCAACATCTCCCACTCTCGGATGGCTACACAAGCTACATCACTAATGGATTTCCTACTAAGAGCGTCGGCCACAACATTGGCCTTCCCTGGGTGATAATGCAACTCGAAGTCGTAATCCTCAATAAACTCCATCCACCTCCTCTGCCTCAAATTCAAGTCCTTCTGTGAAAACAGATATTTCAGACTCTTATGATCCGAGAATACCTCGAATCTCTCACCATAAAGGTAGTGCCTCCAGATTTTCAAGGCAAAGATCACAGCCGCTAGCTCTAGGTCATGTGTAGGGTAATTCTTCTCGTGTATTTTCAACTGACGTGAGCCATAAGCTACCACTTTCCCTTCCTGCATCAACACACAACCCAAACCCTCTCGTGAGGCATCACAATAGACTGCATAACCCAACCCTCTCTCTGGAATAATCAAAACCAGAGCGGTGGTCAATCTAACCTTCAACTCTTGAAACGACTTTTCACAAGTCTCACTCCATACAAATTTGACTCCTTTCCGAGTCAATCTAGTCAACGGTGAAGCTAACCTGGAGAAATCTTTCACAAACCGGCGGTAATACCCAGCTAATCCCAGAAAACTGCGAATCTCAAACACACTCTTAGGCTGCGCCCAATCTTGCACTGCCTCAGTCTTGGACGTATCAACAGACACTCCTTTCCCGGATACCACATGGCCTAAGAACTTGACCTCCCCAAGCCAGAACTCACACTTCCCAAACTTGGCATACAGCCTATGGGCTCTAAGTAACTTAAGCACCACTCTCAAGTGTTCCTCGTGCTCCTCCTCCGAAGGTGAATAGATCAGAATGTCGTCCACGAAAACGACCACAAAACGGTCTAAGAATTCCCGGAAGATCCGGTTCATCAAGTCCATAAAGACTGCCGGTGCATTGGTAAGTCCAAATGGCATCACCAGAAACTCATAATGGCCATACCGCGTACGGAATGCCGTCTTCGGAATATCCTCCTCCCTGACCCTCAACTGGTGGTAACCCGATCTCAAGTCTATCTTAGAGAAACAACGGGAACCCTTCAACTGATCAAACAAATCATCTATACGGGGCATAGGATACTTATTCTTACCGTAGCCCGATTCAACTTCCGGTAGTCGATACACAATCTCAAGGCACCATCTTTCTTTTTAGCAAAGAGGGCCGGTGCTCCCCACGGCGAAACACTAGGGCGAATGAAGCCCTTATCTAGCAATTCCTGGAGCTGAACTTTCAACTCAACCAACTCTGCTGGAGCAAAACGGTAAGGTGCCATAGAAATCGGCGCCGTGCCGGGCACTAGATCAATAGAGAACTCAATCTCTCGATGAGGTGGCAAATCAACAAGGTCCTCGGGAAAGACATCCGAATACTCACAAACTACCCTCGGCAATACAATCTGGGTCTCATCACACTCGCCACTCTCAAAGCTAGCAAGTAGACCACTAAGCTCGCTCCGCCCTCGCGGATCATACCCCGGTGGTAAAACACTACCAACCCGGTCCCCCAAGAAATGGAAACACTCCCCGCTCACAGTACAACAAGTGACCCTCTGGCGGTAGCAATCAATAACTGCCCGGTATGACGATAACCAGTCCATACCTAAAATAACATCAAAGCCCTTCATGGGCATAACCACAAAAGGAAACGGAAGCCTATGATCGGCGACCTCTATATCACAACCTCTACATCCGTGTTCAAAATCAACTCACCCCCGATAGGTGACACAACACAAATAGGAGATGCCAATAGTGCTAACTCCAACTCCAACACAGATGCAAATGCAGCAGATACAAAAGAATGAGATGCACCCGTATCAATCAACACACTAGCAACCGAATTGCAAAACAGAAAGGTACCTCTCACAACTGACGGAGCTGGTACTAGGTCCTGCGCGGTAACAGCATACACGCGCCCTGCAGTCCCCTGTTCCACTTGCTCACCTCTAGGAGCATACGACTGCTGCACCGACTGGGACGACGAAGCTCCCGGATTGGCCCTCGAGGCCTGCACAGACTGAGCTGGCTGATAACTCTGCCTCAAACTAGATGCACCAGATGTGCCACCCAACTGCGGGCAAGACCTCTTCTTGTGCCCAGGCTGTCCACACTGAAAACAAGACCAAGGCTGGCTCTTGCCCTGACTCTGGTCCTGAGGTCTAGCTGAAGAAGAAGCAGCTCGCTGACCCCCTCCTTTTGTGGGCAAAACGAAGCCTTGTGACCCAGCTGGCCACACTTGTAGCAGGTGAACTCCCCCTGATTGCCTCTCCCCGAGCCTGTACTCGGCACTGGAAAGGTCGATCTAACAACTCCGCCCTGAGACTGCTGAGGGTTATAACCCCTCTGTCTCCCTGCCATCACTCTGGCCATCTTGACTCCTCTTGGAGCCTTGATGCTTCTCATCATCATCTTCCTGCATCATAATCTCCATACGAGCAGCAGCACCACTAAACGTCTATACTCTTGATAATAAATTCCTCCAACCTTGAACTTGAGGCCACACGCCTCAATCTCTTCTCAAACTCAGCACAACGGCGTTCCTCGGACGCCACGAGTTCAGGTGCAAACCTGGACAAGTTAGTAAAGGTAGCCTCAAACTCGGCCACAGACATACCCGGCTGCTGTTTAAGTTTGTCAAACTGATCCCTCACCTCGCCCTAGCAGCTGAGATAAGAATCTCTCCTGGAAAGCCCCTACAAAAGTCTCCCATGCACCACCAACACGAACCTCCTCATACTTCCACCATTGACCCGCATCTCCCTTCAGCTGGAAGGATGCCAAGGTCACCTTCAGTGCCCGCCTCAATGCCAAGCATCTTGAACGTCTTACTCATTTGCTCTAGCCACTCATTAGCCTTAAGTGGCTCCCTTGGATCCCCGATAAACTCATCCGGATTAGACCGGAAGAACTCCCTCTTTAAGAAAGAAGGTCCTGCCTCTGCAACCTGATTGCAGCGCTGAGAATACTCAATGCTCCTGCTATCCCTCTGGCCAAGGCATCCCCAGCCTGCTGACCCGCTGGCTCGGCCACATTGGCCTGGCCAACTCCCTCCTGTACTGCGGGAATCTCATCCGGTATAGGCACCTCTTGCCTCCCAGGCCTACCACGCCTACCACGCCCTCGTCCCCATGTTGACATCCTAATAAAGGAAACGAAGAATATTAGCATATTCATAAACGTGCCAAACTAAACACTCACGTCCTAATGCATGGACAACTTTAATTCACTCCATGTAAGCATATAAACACATAAGCACTTACGAATTTCCTTTCCGGATAATGATAGTCCCGAGGCGTTACTAGAGTTCCGGTTAGAAACAGCATTGATCAAGTGCTTTTCTAACAAGACTCACAGGAACCCAAGGATCCACTCAACATCCTAGAAATTAAATCCCATACCCACATAATCACATAAGCATGTTATCAATTTAAACACATAGCATATGACACTACACCCAGAAGTCTCTATCAAGCGAGACAAACCCATTGTGATCCTAATCACTTTCCACGTACCCAAAGTATTCGAACCCGGTACGCTCTGATACCAAGTTGTAACGCCCTCAAAATAATACATAAAACCCATCACTTTAGACATGCATTGATTAAAATAAACCAACAATTTCTATTCATCAGCAGAGTAGTTCTTACAACAGTGTTACATGTTAACAATAAAAGAAATGCCCTACGGGCTTACAGCTTTCCAAGTCAACACTTGGTTACAGAGTAGAGTACTAACTCAAATACATATAAGCCCTTGGCTTAAATCACATGTAACACATCAAAAGAGAAATAAAACATCAAAAGTCCATTCGCCTCTAGCCTCCCAAGCTATATCCTGGAGGTGGCATGCTACCGTACCTGAAAATGATATTCCCGTATAGGGTGAGCTAACAGCCCAGTAGAAATACACTAAACCAGCTATGAACATGACTAAAAGATTAACAGTTTGATAGATGGTTAACACTTTTACATTCTTTCATAACACATTACAGTTTCATTTTCCATTCCTTTTCAATTCTCAATTCATAACCATAGTCCAGAACCTGACCAAATAACCGATATGAGACAGTAACTCATATTAAACATTTCCTCATTTCACAATAGATAAGCATACTAGCTATATCATACATCAACAGATAAGCATATGAGCAATATCAACACTTCTACTGATATATCACACTTCCCAAGATAAGCGTACAAGCTGTATCTACGGAGTCCATCACCTCTCTTCTCCCACACAACACCCGGTTTAGAGGTCCATCACCGCTCTTCCCCTAAACCGTCGAGTACATCACCTCTCTCTCCACACAACACAATGCATAAAAACAATATTATACCACATCATCAGTCAATACATAAAGTTAATGTATTCTTTCAAAAGCCATACTCAATTGACACATTTTAGTGATTAGTTTTAGTTTGCCTA